>OX596269.1:4010810-4285617 GCA_951394255.1 Polyploca ridens | reverse complement strand
AAAAAAAAAAAATTAAAAAATTTGGGAAAAACCGACGAAAAATTCCAACATGGGGGGGTCCAGAATCATGTCCTGGACTCATGGTATCCGTTTGTGCGGCGATGTCCCTTACATCCTGTATATAGATGATTTGTATATATCCATGAATATGTCTCCTTAAAAATATTTACACCGTGTGAATATCATAATAATTCTATTTCAGATTAAAATGCAGCTAATCGTGATTTTGTCGATCGTCACTATCATCCAAGCTAAAGTCACTCTGAACGGTATCCTCGTCAATGGTATTCGGCACCACAGAGAAATACTTAGAGAAGACATAGGCCCACATTACTCTCTAGCTATTAATAACAGCACCAATGATTTATATTCTATTGCGACTGATGAAGACAATAACAGACGATTAAGTATATTTAATATTGACACAAGAGAGAATCAATATATAACTGGCCTAAAAAATGCTGAAAGTATAGCCGTCGATCAGGTTAATGATGATGTATATGTCGGGAATTTGAGTGGTATTTATAAATATCATCACGGTACTGATAAGGTAGAAATTGTTGCTCAAGGTCCTAAAGTTTGGAATTTGTATTTCAAAAATGTTCTATATTACGTCACATTGTTTTCGGGCAAAATCTATACGCTGATTAATGGGGAATCAGCATTGTATCAAAATTTGGACTTTCACGTTGATGTAATGGTTATTGATGACGATGAAAATATTGTGTACGTCAACAATGGTAAATTATATTATCACAAGAGAGGTGCAAACCACGATGTGTTTTACGAGAGATTTACTCAGGTGAGATCGTTGACTACAGATCGAAACGGCAAAGTTTACTTTTCATTTACAGATGGAATATATGAATTCAAGAATGAAACTACAGAAAGAGTCGTATCTATTGACCACCCCAGAGATATTGTATTTGACAACGAAAATAATATCATATATTCATATATCAGATATAGTTATATCGATAGCAAATTATATAGACTAAAACCGATGAATCTGTAAACCACCAATGCGAATTTCAACATCAGACACTTTATTTTCAAAATTAAATGTCATTGCTGCGGAACGGAATTGCTGCGTTTACCGTTTTTAGTATCTTAATGTAGCTTATTACGCACTAGTGCTTTTTACTTTACATTATCGCACAGTTTTTAGTTAGGTATAATCCCGATTATGTTAAGTTTGTACCTCAATGCCTTGAACGATTTAACCTCTGGACCTGCCCTAATAGTGACCGCGCCTACACCCCTTTTGCCACGAACCATGCTTTTTAGGCATGGTATTGAAAAAAAAATGACAGTTGTCGCAGTATAACATTCAATGTCATCGAGAAAACATTAGGAGAAAATGACGAAATGTGCCGTGAAATCACGTAGAAATTATAGTGGTGGAAAGAGCAATATTTAATTTCACAAGTAAGTATATTTTTATTGCAGTTTTACAGGTAATTTACATTAAAATCATTTAAATTCAAATAATGCATAAATATTATCCAACCATATTAAATAAACCAAAACTTCCATGTGATAATACCGAAAACTATCACTTTCATACATAGTCGGCTTATATCCTTCATTCATTATTATTGACATGATTGTCATATTAGAACTAGTGCTTAACGCTGTCGAGAACAATATCGATAATAATAAAAACGAATGAAAGATTTTGCGTCCGAAATATATCACCTGATTACGTCTATGTTAAACTTTACTATAGGTAAGTTATAAACCATAGAGGTATAAATATCTATTTATTAGAACATAAATTTCCAAAAATATTTTTATATACCACCACAAACTTGCAAATTTTTTTTAAATTTAGGTGTTA
This sequence comes from Polyploca ridens, assembly GCA_951394255.1. Lineage (NCBI taxonomy): Eukaryota > Metazoa > Arthropoda > Insecta > Lepidoptera > Drepanidae > Polyploca > Polyploca ridens. The sequence continues at coordinate 4,283,777 of OX596269.1, read as the reverse complement.
CCTACATATCGTTGAAAATAAAACTAGCGTTAAGTGTTACCTAATTAGCCTTAAGGCGCCGATCCCACAGAGAAGAGTTCTAGAGTTCCGCGTTCCGAGTTCTGCATTAAGCGTTGACTGTAAGCTATATGGGGCCTTTGAAAGTAAAAAAAGTGTATGATGTGCGATCAGTAGCGAATATTGCAGAACTCTAGAACTCTAGACTGCTTACTGTGTGCACAATAATCAACACGGAATGCAGAACTCGGAACTCCAGAACTCTCTCTCTGTGGGATCGGCGCCTAAGGGTTACTTATTATTTAAGAGTTGTTGGCGAAAATGGGCAACAGGGTTCCATACCAAGGTCTCTTTAAATACATTATATGAATAAATAAATTAAATGCATGTTCCCTATTGTCTAAAAAATATCTGTAGCATGCCCCTACAAACAGAACAAATTGTCAACATAATAGGTCAAGTTCTTTTATTATTAAGTATTACCAATGATTTACTACTACTACTACCAAATTTATCCGTTTAGCAGTTTATACATGATTAGTTTCAAACATCGATATCTTAAACTAACTTTCACATTTATAATATGAGTAAGATGCCATAATCTAAAAAGTTTGTAAACGATAACTAATAAATAAAATATATATGACTTATTGCAAATAGACGGAAAATAATTATGTTACTTGCCTTGCCATACACCGTACCGAAAATCGTTCATTCGTTTATCGACTTAACGTATCGACTGTGTCATGCACTAGTGTAAATGTGAATTTTGTGTATGTAGTTCGTAAAGAAATTTCGTATTTGTTGTAATTAGAAAAGGAGAGCGTGCTATGCAAAAATAGTATAAATATATAGCACACAAATAAAAATAGTAGTATGCGTGAAGTATAAATACACACGATTCTGCATTCGTTGTAATAATTACGTAAAATAAATCTTTGTGAGAGTGACATCCCCCCGCAAAAGTTGGTTGAACGTGATTTCATACTAATTTGTCTTGCTTCACGTCCAGAGGTTAAATCGTTCAAGCTCAATGCAATTGATATGTGTGTAGACGAAGCATTCTTAATTTGAACGGGTATAACAGTTTGACAGCGCATCGCTGTCAAAAGAAACTTGCGCGCCATATTTGCATTCTAGGGTTGATTTATTACCAAAAAATCTATCAAAAAGTCTGTTTACTTTCCTCACAAGTGTGTTAAACGTCGTATGACACGCGTGTGTATTGATCATAATGTAATAATTTAACAATTGGAATCTTTACATTACCTTTATTGTATCAAATTACCAACATAATTTCAATTTACTTATTTAGATATAATAGAAAGGCATAACAATAATTCTCCTTATATGCCAGTTTTAATTGAAGCCTTATTGTAAATAGAAAGCTGATTCATGTTGGCATGTCGTGTACACGTGCGTTTCTACGAAACTGACTGTTTGCTCTTAATAGTTAAGAAAATGTTTTCGTATCTTAGTCATAATATTGTAGTCGGTTTCCTGAATATGTTATGAGTATGATTTACATTATTTGAATATTATTTCGACGGTCTCTTGTTAATCGAAGTTTTAAGAGAAGTGTAGTTTTTTTTTTTTTTTATGTCAATAAATAAATAAATAATAAATAAATGTATTTATTGCTCAATCAAATTACAAAATAATCACAATGCAGCCCTGTCTTCTAAACTAGCGCGAGCTGTGTGTCAGAAGACAGTACCCTCCCAACACTTGCCTTATTCTATTTGATTTAACAAAAAAATAATTATTATAGGTAAATTAACAAATTCATATTATTATCAACAATATTTTGTTATTAATTAACATTTGTGTGTGTGTGTGTGTGTTTGTATGTGTTTGTGTGTGAGTACGTGAATATGTGTATGTGTAGGTTTATATATTTATTTAATTTAATTTTCAATCACTAGTAATTTTTCCGTATTTATGTAATCTAATTGTTGTAGCCATAGTTTTACCTTGAGTTTCAATTTATAACTGGGAATATTACTTACATCGTATACATCATTTAATTTACCATACAGTCTCGGTGCAAGTGAGTTATATTGCATTTGCGCTAGCCTACTTTTTACTCTTGGTATTGGGTACCGCTTCCGTCGCTTATTTAATAGTTCCAGTGACGGTGCATTTTTATGGTATCTGCAAACACACTGGTAGACAAAAAGTTTACGGACTGAAAGTACATTGGCCATTTCATAAAGTGTGTGCGTTGGATAACGAAATGGAAGACACAGCAATACCTTAAGCAACGCTCGTTGAGATCTCTCGAGTTCAAGTAAATTTGTCTTAGCAGCAGTGCCCCACGAACAAATACAGTATGTGATTATGCACTCAGCCAAAGCTTTATATATTTGAATCAAAAGTGTAGGATTCGAAATTAATCGAAGATCTTTAAAAACATAAATAGTCTTACGCAAACGACCAGAAACCAAAGATATGTGTTTCTTCCAATTTAATCTGTCATCAATTAATACACCCAAATACTTTATAACTGGCACTCTTTCCAGCAACGGACAAGTACACATATTAGATAAATTAAGCTGGCGGTTGCACGGGTAAGAGTGAATTTTTAATTGAAAATCCCCTGGAGATCCAGCACCAGTTTTACTAAAGCAAAGGAATTTTGTTTTTTCAGCATTGAGAGTAAGTAGACTATCTTCGAGCCAAGCCGTCACTGAACATAGGCCAACTTCAGCTAGCTGTCGAACATTATTCCATGTGGAGCCGTGAAACAATAGAACTGTATCGTCTGCAAACATTTGTATATCAGCACCTTGTAGATCATATTTGCACAAATCGTTGATATAGATTAAGAATAATGATGGCCCGAGAGTACTGCCCTGGGGCACTCCATATGTACTAAAACCGTAGCTGCTAAAATTACCATCCACCCTGACACATTGCCTTCTATGAGATAAATAATCCTGGAACCACAGAAGAGCATTTCCCCTTATTCCTATGTTCTCCAGACGAGTGAGAAGTATTGGAATGGATACGGTATCAAATGCCTTCTGTAAATCCAGGAATACACCAAGGCATTTCTCATTTCTATCAAGGTAGGTAGAAATGTTAGTAGTCAGTTGTAACACAGCATCATCCGTGGATCTATTCGAACGAAAACCATATTGGTTTGGAGTTAGAAAATTATTATTTTCCAGATATCCCATTAGCCTTTTATTCGTTATTTTTTCCATAACTTTAGAAAGAGAACTTAACAGTGATATAGGTCTATAATTTGTAGCATGTTTCTTATCTCCAGTTTTATGTACGGGACAAACAATGTTTTAGGAAACACTCCATACTCAAAACTCAGATTAATTAAATATGCGATTGGTTCGGCAAGATATTCACGACAAGCTTTAAGGATTGTGGAAGTTATTTTGTCACTTCCAGGTGCAGTATTCGATTTCATGCTAGATATTACACTTGCAACTTCTGGTGGTTCAGTAAAATATAGGGACATTGATTTAACAGGACAATTATCTGATTTTGCCATAAGTGACAGTGTATGATCATCAGTTTTGAGTAAGTGCAGCGTCTTGTTGGCCAGGTTAGATCCCACAGATGTAAAAAACAAATTAACCTCATCTAAGGACTCCACGATAGACGGTTTTAAAGTAAGCAGTTCACTAGACGATAATGTGCTTTTATTCAAGTTACAAAGTTCTTTTATTATATTCCACGTATTCTTAATATTTCCTTTATTTTTCTCTAATTTATTATTGTAATATTGTCTTTTTAATGCTTTTAAAATTTTTTTCAATGTATTTCTATAGACTATGTATTTATTTTTTAGTTCTTCGTTACTATTTTCTAAACTTATATTGAGCTTTTTTATTTTCTTATGCATTCTATCCCTTTTTCTAATAGACTTAACAATACCAGGTGTAATCCATGGCTTAAGAGGTAATTGCTTTTTCGAAACATTTTTAATGACTGTATTTTCTTTTATTGTCTGCTCTAATTTTGATGTCAAAATCTGTGCAACCATATTAACATCATTTGTAGAGTAAAGATCACTCCATGTTTCCTCCGACAGACATTTCTTTATGCCATCCATATTGACTCTACTTTGCTTATATTGTATTATTTTCTTATCTATTTTACTATTGTCTAGGTGTAAAAGAATCGGTGAGTGATCAGTTAGCTCGTCAAAAACGAATGTTTGAAATTTAGATGACGACTTTACCATAAAGTGGTCTAAACACGCTTTACATCGGGTTGGACAGGTAATGCCTTGTCGGAGACCGTAGGTAGCCATTAGGTTTAAATACGTAGTTGCATAAGAACTTATGTTTTCCGGCATAATATCCAAATTAATATCACCTGTTATGATTATATTATTTTTTGATGAACAGTCATTAAGGATTAGATCTAATGAACTTATGTAATTTATCGGATTTCTGAAAGATGGGGGTCGATAAGTGCATATAATAGAAAATTCATCCTTGATATCGATCACAATACAATTACCTTCAGAACATACAGGTTCATATGCACTGGCATTGATTATATCCCTAACATATACTATTACCCCGTCATTTTGATTAAGAGTAATTTTAGATTGAAACATATTATAATTTTGTATATTTGGTGGGGTTTGATTAGTATTTGACCAACATTCCGTCAGAACTAGCACATCAATGAGACATTCAAATTGGGAAAGAAAGATAAGAAGGCTATCCATGTTGGATTGAATACTACGAATGTTAACAGTCAAGACTGTGAGTTTGTTACTCATCATGTTTGAAGAGGGTATCAAGTTCGAGTATTCAACTGGACTGCCTATTCGTGTACATTTAACCTCCCCCGAATCATCAACTTCATTTATTACAATATTATTTATCGATGTGAATTTTAAAATTATATGGTCCAAGGTACAGTTCTAAAGAATAATCGGTGACAAGGGGATATATACGTCCGACGGTGCATACTACGCAATCAAGCGTATATTTTTTAGGGTTTTTACATTTTAATATAAGTACTCGTGGAGTTTTAGGATAGTTAATACATAAACGCTCATTTAACAATCCTTTTTTATAATTGTACAGTAATAGAAAAATAAACGATTCAATTCGAAGATGATAGATTGTATTGTATTGTGTGATGATGTAATTGTGTGTATATAGTATAGTTGTAAGTGTATTTGTGTATTTCATTAATTGTTGGCATGTATTAATTGTGGTGTGATTTGATATAGGATATACGGAATAATAACAAAATAAATAAAAATCTACAAAACTACAAACAGAATGGAAAAAATTTGAACAAAAAGTACTATTACTCAAGAAAAAATAACCTAGTCACTTAAGATTTGTAAGATGTTCCTCATTTTTAACTCGAGTTGCCGGACTGTTGTCTGTTTTGCGTAGGTATACGCTCCCAAAGTTCGTCCAACAATATTTGAAGTCGTTGTTGCGGGCAAAATCTCGAGCTAGATAGAACAGCCTTTTCATTTTTGGTGTCAGGTTATCAGAAATAAATACCGGAACTGGATTGCCCATGATGTTTAGATTTTCTGTAGTTAAAGTCCTTTTTTCTTTTTTATATTTCCTCAAAGAGTTCATAAAAGTCTCTTTTTTGTTAGTTGAAGTGAATTCGACTATTATTGGACTATTCTTCGATGGTGTAACCTTGGTTTTAGCCCTAAAAACATCCTTTACCTCTTGTGGCTCAATAGAAATATTTAAAGTATCTCCAATACTCTTCAATAATTTCTTTAAATCATCCTTTGTTTCAGTGGGATTTTTCGGAATATTTCTCATCTCAATGCTTGCAGATCTAGCATTGGATTCCAAACTGTCAATTCTTTCTTCCAAAGTTCTGACATAGATCTGGTTAGTTTTACGATCATGTTCTAGCATATCAATTCTACCTTTCATCTCCTCATATTTACTAGACATAAACTCTAAGGAATTACACATGTCCCTATTCTGCTCCTTAATTTCTTTCATTGTAGCTTCCATCGAGCGTAGCTTAGCATCCTGTTGTGATGAACTCGTAGTGAAAAGTACTCTCAATGATGCTTCCATAGCGCTTAATTTATTTTCTTGCTGTGTTACACTATCAGAAAGCATAGTTTTCATTTCCTGCATAAAGAATGTCATCTCATCTTTACAGATGTAATCATCTCCAATTTTGCGCTTTGATCGAAAAGTAACATTACTTTTACCGCCCTTAGGAATCTCCGGCTCGGAGTCATAAGACTTAGGTGGGGTGCGACTCATTGACATTTTCTTTGTATTCTTCGATGCGATATGATGCGATAGTACTGTAGACAGTTGGTTACTCTATTAGCAGATAATATACTCAGATTATGTAGTGCCAAATTCTGTTTATGCACAGTGCCGCCCTCTATCCTCTAATATTATGTGGTGCTAAATTCTGTTGATGCACAGTGTCGCCCTCTAGCTTGCAATCAGTTAATACTTTTTAGACAGTACTGCTCTCTATACGTAACTGCGACAATTTTGTATTGAACTTTTTCTTGTCAATGGCGAGGCTCGATCCTACGTCCACGATATTGATTACTAGACGTCAAAAGGCACTGAGCTAACGCTCACTTATTGAGAGTGGCGAAATTTTGGTACTGTTGAGTATAAGTCGATGTCGACATATGGGAAGTGATAGCTAGTATAATGTTGGTCGGATTTTTATCACACAAGTGCACGGTAGTTAGAATTTGCATAAATAAACGAACGGGTTAAGTCAAAACTGTTTTAGCAATTTGATCGTTTTTGTACGGCACTTTTTCACTTTTTTCTGTAACTCTTGATTAATTACTCAATTCTACTTATTTTTATATAAAAATCTTATCGGTTGGTTAACTTTTTACCACTAAAACTGATTTTATTGACACAGCACAAAAACACACGTCTTGTTTTAGCCGCGGCAGGGGCGGGGGAATAGGTTGACAAACAGGCAGACGGGCCTCCTGATGGTAAGTGGTCACCGCCGCCTATGAACATTTGCAATACCAGGGGGATTGCCGATGTGTTGCCGACCTTGTAGAGCTCTATTTACGCCTTTTTTGAAGAACCCCATATCGTAGCGCTGAGGGAAAACCGTAACGGGGAGTTCATTCCACATCCTAATGGTCCGCAGTAAGAACGTCCGACTAAAACGTTGTGTGGACGATCGAGGCGGTTCGAGGATGTGAGGATGAACTCCACATCGCCGGCGAGCAGTGCGATGGTAGAAAGGTGATGATGGCACCAGGTCAAAAAGTTCTTGCGAACACTCCCCATTATACATACGGTAGAACACACAGAGCGAGCCTATATCTCTCCGAAGGCTGAGAGGTTCTAAACCGTCAGTGAGTATGGGATCGTCAATGATACGAGTGGCCCGCCTTTGCACCGAGGCAAGTGGATCAAGCTGATAAGCGGGTGCGCCTGCCCAGAGGTGCGAGCAGTACTCCATATGAGTGGACTATAAATTAAAATCTCAAGGAAATGTCTTTGTGCAATTTTTATTTAATACCCTTTAATCCTACCCTACTTATATCCCACTCATGTGGCAGTTTTGGTTAACCCTGGGCTAGCGTGCACCGGTGACTTTTGTCAACGTGACAATAAAGTTTCTGTCACTCTCGGGTCACGTCTTCAAAAGTGAAGCGCGCTCACGAAAGGTGACAGTCATGAATCTTTCTTTGAAATACAAGTGTTAATTTGTAGATGTGGATTTCATTATATGCGAACTTATGAAACGAAGAATATATCGTAAAAAGGAATACTGGATTCATCCTCTTTGGAGTGGCTAAGCTGTGGATAGGCTAATTAGTGAAATATTTCATAAGCAGCATTTCATTATCAGCTTTCGTTTTTTCTTAATAAATAAAATAAAATAAAATAGCCTTTTATTTCTCATCAGAAAAATTTTTACAGAGAAAATTTTAAAACAATGATTACGTTTAAAATTTCCAACATAATGTACTTAACATAGAGAAAAAAAATATATTATAAGTTATTGATTCACTACATGTTTGTTTTTTATGCTTAGTTAGTTGGATATGTTTTTTTTTTAATTTTTTATAAAAAAATTATAATTACTTTTTTAATTTTAATAACAATTTATAATTAATTCGATGAGAACCCCTCCTTGTGAGTAAAGGCCTCCTCCAGGTTCTTCCACCTCTCTCTGTCTCTAGCTATCGAGGGCCACTCTCTTCCAGCTATGGACTTTAAATCATCTGCCCATCTAGTGCGGGGTCTGCCTTTCGCTCGTTTTCCTTCCGGCCCACTCCACTCCGTGACACGCTGCGTCCATCGCTTGTCTTGAACTCTGACTATGTGACCTGCCCACTTCCATTTCAACTTCAAGCATTGGTCTAAGAAACAAATAAATTTGGCTTTTGCTCTTATTTTGCTGTTGCGGACTTTATGTAATTTTCTTATTTTTAATATTGATCGTTCCATCGCTGATTGGCATGTTTTTATCTGTGATTTGATGTTAGGCATGGCAGAATACTACTGTCCATAACTTTCTTTTTGAGATATATCGTTTTTTCTTATGGCGACTAAATACCCCAAACATTATAAAATATTATTCTATTGATTTCTTCACATGCTTTAATTTTCAAATTTACAATCGCATATTCCTTCAATGTTATATTGAAAATTGCTAGTATTTTTTCCACTTCTATAAGTACAACCTTATCAATATCTTCTTCATGCACAGTCGCGTTTTGTAAAGACGTTTTTTTTTTTTTTCTTTTTATTTATTTGGAGGTTTTTTCAATTTGAAAATGTCACCTCCGTAATGTTTCAAAATTACACACAAACACTAAAACATAAATAAGCACAGAAATCAAGTATTTCGGGCTCTAATCCCCGAATTAACCAGCTTGTAAAGCATCCTGGCCTCCTCCGAGGTAGGAAATGACAGGACACTATTACACCAACCAACATCACTGGCAACTATATTTTATTTGATGAACATGCGCCATCTCCAATATGAGAAGGCACCCACTGGAATATTACGATGCCATTTATAATCGACTTCAAATTAAAAGTAAAAAAGGAACTACAAAATAAAGTTTGAAATAACTCTAATCTGACACTGTTTTGAAGTTCGTTTTTTTATTGGCTTACTATTTACTAAAGTTCTCTGTCTTTTCCGTAAGGAAAGTAAGCAATTTTTGTTATTAAGTATACTACTTTACTTATACTAAGGCCCTGCGGGATAGACACAATACTATACGTTGAATTATTATTTAATACCGGGCTTTTTAAATCGTGTATTTTATTTACTTATGCATGTTTCTTTTTTTCCATTGAATCGATAATCGAATTTAAATCAGTATGAGGATTAATTTGCGACACAGTTTTCAAACTTCTGCAGACACCATCGTTGTTTGTATGATTGTACCTTTTGTGTTGTTCCAAATAAATATTTGATTGGATTTGATTTTGTCTGGAAATTATTTATTTAAGTAATTACTTATATTAGTTTCTGTCAATAATATCTATAAAAAATTCGCTCTTAGAAATTATTTTTAAGTAAATAATCATGCGCGCCCTTACACGCTATGCTTTTTGCTAGTAACACCTAATATAATTAAGGATACTTGTGAGATAAGACAGACCTCCTCCAATGGTACTTATAGTTATAAGTCCCTTATAATTAATTAAAACCTATAAGCTTATCATGACAACCTGTTAATCAAGTAACATTAACAAGATATATTTATGTTTACGAGAGCAAGTACCACAAGAAAGCGCCTTTCTATCAAACAACTCTATTCTATAAGACAAGTAATTAAAAAGTATCGATACTATAACTCACTATAATCGACTCGTTTGATTAATCGATTAATTTTAATAATGTCTTCATGTGTGGTCGGGTCTTGTTTTGATCTAATTAAAAGCGTGTGCGTCGATACCATAGAAATCTAATGCGTGATAGAGAAAGCAGGTTTTTCAGTAACGATTGCGTGTCAGATATTGTTTAAGGTGGACAATTCAAATCTTGAATTTATGAACAAAAATTTCTGCGTTATAGTTTATTATTTATGGCTATGTATTAAGGCGCGGACAGACTACGATTTTGACAGCACTCGCTCTTCACTGGAATAGGGTTGAAAATGGTAAATCATAAATGTGTTGACTCTATGAAATGGACTGTTATTTACGGGTTTTCTTTAGATTATACATAATATACACATTAAATTGAATAAGTGTCCAGTTAACATTCTAATATAATTCTGTATCTTATATATTCTTAAAAATAAAATTGTTTGTCATCGCTAAAAATACGGAGAATTTCGACGCGAAAGATTGTTTTAGACGTAACATACGAATTTTTTATTGGGAATATCAAAGCACTTTTTAATATTCTATTCGGTTAACATTTTTCTCAAAACCCTCTTCTGTCCACAGTATTTTTTTGTGTTAGGTATTTCATTGCGTTACGTCATACTCGACTCTCAAAGAAACCCATTTTCGTGAATTTGAGCTAAGACCTTAATATATGTATCCAGTTTGTTTTAATTTTATATGCGTAATTGAGGTAAAAAATCTAAATAGTCCCATATCCGACTTTAATCGGATTCTCTCAAGTTAGGTGAGCTGGTTGGTTAGTGTCACCAATGACGATTACGAGACTACCGAACTGGTGCGTTGAACCACCGAAAAGAGGGACACAGCGCTATGAGTCAAAAGAGAAAAAAGTAAAGCTAGGCGTCACATTCTCTTTTTGGCACTGTTTTCCTCTGTTCGGTGATTCGGCCGCACCAGGTTCAGTCGTCTGGTAATACCTTAAGAGTTATGGAATGTGAATTTAAGAAAGAGTTGTGCTTTTCTAGAAAAAGCAAAAAAAATACCTAGATATACCCTCTACTGAGATACCACAAACTCTATGCACTACCCTAACTCTTTGCTTTATGAAACTACTCCGTTTCGCCTATAATAAAACAATATCATTATCAATTGTATAAAAATATCATTAGTGTCAATTAATAACTGAATTTAGTTTGTGATGTTGTGTAGCGCCAAATGCCACTTCTATTCTTATTGTCTAAGATTTCTATGTTCGTTACCTTATTACTTGTAATTAATATGAATTTAGTATGTAGAAGTTCATTAGTAACATTATTTGTTGTGACTTGCTTTGGCGGAGTTAGATTTAGTATTAGGTAATTAATTGTTTTAATTACAATAAATTAGATTGGGAATTGGTAGTTTTTTCGAGCTACTTTACATCTTTTTTTTGGAAACGAATTGAATGATAAGTTTCGGAAACCATACATTATATTTTCCATCACTATTGACTGACTGTAGAATAGACCCCCATAAAGATCCCTATTACAACATTGACATTATAGTCATTAGATTACAGTGAACGCAGAACACAGAACTCTGATCGCAGAACTCTAGACCGCCTCCTGTGGGAGTGTGGGCCCTAGTCACAAATAACAGGTGATTTATACAATTAGACTGATTGTTATTTAGCTGAAAGAACTTATAAAAATACCCCAAACAAACTACTAAATCGGTATAGAAAGTAATTTCCGAAAATATCTCAAGACCTGTTATCTAAAAACCCTAGAACATAACAGTAAATATCGGAAAGCGATTCCGCGAACAATACAGCCAGTACTTGCCCCAGTACTAAACAGTCCTCTAAACAGACACCCAATAAGGCTGGGACACTTAATTGCAAAAACAATGAGCAGTGTCTGCCCACGCTTCGATCTAGAATTAGCCACTTGCTGGCTGACCATTAATTATTGTACTTGAGTTCAATCTTTTGTTGGTTTCCCTTACACTACGATTTATCTAGTCTTACCTGTGCTACTGAGCAACTAAACTAATTTAGTCCCACTACATCTCTTTCTAACAAAGAATATAAGAAAAGGATGTAAGAAATGTAGTTGTCAAATTAGTCCGATTGCTTGTTTTCAACATAAAAGTCGCAATCTTACCCGCAAATGAAAACGGCAGACCAATTTGACAGCTTTAAATATGTTTTATCATTTTTCAATAATGTTTGTAAGAAAGATATGTGATGAGATTAAAATTAGTTTAGTGCGATTTACAACAGAATCGGCACCGATGTAGATAATATTGAATAACGTATAAATCCTACTTCATGTAGGTATACAGTTATAAGTATTATAGTAGGTAAGTATGTTACGCCTCAATTCTGCATGAAAAAACGCAGAAATTTGCCACGTGTTGTATGGAGAATTAACTGAAAAGAGATTATTAAGTTCTGTGTCTATAGAATTTTGAATATACCTTGAATTTTATAAGAAGTTGCAGTCGCGAACAAATATGCTCAACGTGCAACAAAGCGAAGCAGTTCTTCACATCGGAGCAAAGGCTGCAACTTTATAAGTCACAAGTCCGGCCTCATATGGAGTATTGCTGTCATCTGTGGGTGGGGGCACCTGGATACCAGCTTGGGCCTTTAGACTCGGTTCAGCGACGTGCTGCTAGAATTGTCGACGATCCCGAGATCACAAGCGGCTTAGAGCCCCTCAGTCTGAGGCGAGACTTTGCATCCTTATGTGTGTTCTACCGCTTGTACAACGGACGGTGTTCTGTAGAATTGTTTAAGATGATGCCCAGGGCCATCTTCTATCAGCGTAACTCTTGCCATCGACAGGGAGTCCATCCTCATATAATGAAACCAGAATTGTTTCGAACTGTGCGGGCTCAAAGGAGCTTCGATTCGCGAACGCTCAGATTGTGGAATGAGCTCCCCGCCGTGGTTTTCCCAATAGAGTACAGCATGGGGTTCTTCAAAAAGGGTGTGAAGAGATTTCTGCAGGGTTGACCACGCTAGTAACACCCCTGGTGTTGCAAGCCTCCATAGGCTGCGGTAGCCGCTTACCATCAGGAGGGCCGTATGCTTGTTTGCTACCTAAGTAGTATCAAAAAAAAATACAATAAAGCATATTGTTGTACATTCAAAATTCTATTAATTACAGAGCTTGTTTTCTGTTATTAGATAATTTCTATTACGCAGTCGGTTTTTTGTTCCTTTTAATTCAATTCGTTGTTTTCGTATATGTTTGTATCTACACAAGATTAGCTCCACTGAATGAATTAATCGAGTGTAAATAATCATTCCAATATGGAAATTTATGAATTCACTTCAGTGAGTAAAATAATATCTTACTTTCTGATTGGAGCACATGGAGCAATAATTAAAATTATTTTGTGATTCAAGAAAATACAAATTGACCAAATTTATTTATCGGAAGATTGGCTGTCGGGGAGCGTATTTCGCTTAGCCAACCTGCTGGGAACCTTACTGATCGGTGGCAGACTAGAAGATATTTTTAAACATATAGAACATATAGAGCTATCCCCCGCGGTTTCACCCGCGTTCCCAGGATAAAAAATTGCCTATGTCCTTCTCCATACCATAGGCCATCTGCATGCCAAATTTCATGATGATCCGTTGAGTAGTTGAGGCATGAAGGCGTAACAAACAAACTCACTTTCGCATTTAGAATATTAGTTAGAATTGATAGTGTTTTGTTTATTTGTTGTAATTAAATATATACCCCCTTATTCATAATAAAATTATCAAACATTGATTAGCTAAAATTCCGAAGTCTTTATCTGACAGGTGACATTTGGTGATCGAAAGAGTGAGACGGGACACACCATTACACTGATTTAGTTAAAAAGCGATTATGAATAAGGAGGTAAGTATCTTTATAATATTTTTATTTCAATATATACTCAAACAACTACCAAATAAATAAGGACAACATTTCTCCAAATAAGAACTCAATAACAAGATGCAGTTATTATCGCTTCAATTTTATCAATAATCATTTTTATGACGTATCGTATCATATAATGGGAACGCATAAAGTGGACTAATTGGTTTGGAAATTGCACACGCTGTGTAGTCTCTACTCCTGGTAGAGATTTTGTGTCCGCTTTTAATTTTCTACTTCAGGAGTTGAGTTCCTGTTTTAGAGATCCGTACTGTGTGGGACCTTCGGCCACATCATCACTTATATGATGCCATGGTAAATCACTGTTGTCTTGACCGTCGTTTGATCTATTTTTAGGTCGGATCGGATATCAATTCAGTTCATTTAATTATAATTTAATTTATTTCCTTAAAAAAGGTATGTCGTGTAATATTATTGTTCAAAGTAAAGACCAGAGAGAGAGAGAAGGATACCGACCAACTGCGATGCAGACTCGCACACGGCGGGTTCCGTAAAGACATTTCTTGTATGCCCCCCACCCCTATTTTTTAATTTGATTTCATTTTTATAATTTTTTGTTATATCGACTATATATAAATACACATTCTGTGATCACCTGTCTACCTATTATAGTTCATGAGATACAGCCCACTGACAGACAGACAGGGAAATAGGGTCCGGTTGACACCGTTTGGGTATGGAACTCTAAACACCATAATCAAAGAAAGAAAGTTTTCTGTTTTCACACCTTAAAAGGTACGAATAAGAAAAATAATGTAATACAAAGAAAACGTAACAAGGAAACTCAACGGAACCTAAATCAAGCTGATCCTTCCAGCATTTATTCTTTTTTTTCCATTTTACAACTTGTGGTTAAAACAAAGATAAATAAACTAAGAGTAGTTGAAATTAAACGTACGTATTTGTATTACACTAGCTTGTCGCATACAAACTTAAGTTTTTTTTGTATCATTTACTTTAAGGATTCTTGTTTGTTTTGTAATCTTCTGTATCCCATTGAGTGAAAAGTTTTAAGTTTATTGTAAGGACATTAAACGTGATGGTTGTGTGAAACGGCGGGCGCATTCAGATCAGTGCCCCGAGTGTAAAGAATTGACATTGGAATGCGTTTACGACACTTCACTATAGGAATCGGCACAGCGCCTCTAGCGGAATACTCATGGTACTAATATCTCCCATACAAATTACATCAGTACCGAGCCGATAAATTTGAATATATTCGATTTTTTTTTTACCTTTGTAGAACAATATGGATAGATATTTCAGTTATTCGCGACCATAGTAGTTCATTTAGCATATTGTAGAATTGATACATTTTGTTTAAAGGTAGCTTTCGGTTCCTAGCGACCGCGACGCGCGACCGCGACCCGCGACCGCTACAGGCTATAGAAACGTAATAGGTAGTCATAGATGATCCGTGGCGAAGGAAATCAGAAAAAGCTAAATAATTTTTTTCAACAGCACAGAATTTTTCCTGGAAAAGTATTTTACAACGCAACCTTACCAAAAAATATTGAGATAATTATTTCTAATATCAATAGGTAGCAACCTAATATTTTTATTAACGTGTATGAGTAACAAAAAAAAAATGACTTCGAAATCTTCCATAAATAATGGCTGAGGCCTCAACTTTTATTTATCATTTCATGTTTTATTATGAATTTGTCAGGATATAATTCACGTTATGGACAATAAACCACTGAGTTAACGTTAACCGCACGGTAAACAGAGATGTACGGCGTTATAAAATATTTACATCAGCAATATATACCGCCATTATCTCGTTTAACTTGTAAATGTACTGTTTGAAAATATGTGACGGAACGCGACGATTTGAACTGAATTATTCATAAATTTTTCATCAGACACTTGAACAAGAGAATGCTTTGCTTTGCTTTGCTTGGTCAGAGCAATGTTAGTAGAAAATAATGCTGCAAACAATCTCACAGACATGATAGTAGCTTCAGTTTTCGTAAGACGGACATTTAAAAACCATGCCCTTGGGTACACAAGAATTTGGGGCCTCGTTCAAAAGTAAAAAAGTGAATAACAAGGTAACCTGGTGTTGCAAGGGTTCATAAGCTACGGTAACCGATTACCATCAGGCGGGCCGTATGCTTCTTCTAAGTGGTATAAAAAAAAAACGGAAAAGATTTTGCTCCTATGATTTTATATTTTTAGTATGGTTAAATTAAAAAAAATATTCAGTGTCTGATTAACATTCTAATTTAGAATGTTGAAGGTAATTCTTACTATCTGCCTAAAAATAAAACCTTGTAGCCAAAGATTAGTAATAAAAAAGACAATGCATCACTAATTTAAGGTAAATAATACAAACACAGTTCGCTCGCGCATCTTTAGTTACCGTATGTTTTCATCCTAAGGTACACTTTATAGGACAATATGATATTACAGAATTTTACTGAGATACTTTAAAACAAAGTTGCCTTGTTAATACTTAAATAAACTGAAAAGTAACATGGGTAATTGTCCAATCTCTTTTATTATTAAATCATCCACGTAAAATTTCTTCTTTTTAAGCTACATAAATACAGCCGTGAAAATGGTACAGGTTTAGCAAATGACCATAAATCTTACCTGATGTTAAGCGGTTACCGTAGCCTATATACTCTTGCAACACCATGGGTATCAGTCGCGCTTTGTTGACGCTGTAAAAATCTCTTCACAACCTTTTTGAAGAACCCCCATAAACTGAGCGTCCGCGGTAGAGAGCTCCTTTGAAACCGCACCGAGCGAGAACATTTTGGTTCCAATGTGTGAGGATTGCCTCCCAGTCGACAGCAAGAGATGCGATAGGAGGTAGCCGTGGCATCAAGTCAAGAATTTTTCAGAACACTGTGTAAAATTAGGGTACAAATCACTAGCGTTCCTTATTATTGAAACTTCTATATGTATCCAGTCTGTGGCATTCAGTGTGTAAGTACCTACATTATGATGTATCATTGAGGCGAGAAATGAAGTATAAAATTAGCCTGGCTCTGTTTGCACAAATCCTAAAATATCTACATCAAAATTGGTCACATATGGTTGACACATTGCCTAATAAATTTCCAGTCAAAACAACCCCTTTTCGTTGGCAACCAACAATCAACAGTATCAATCAATACTATGTCAACACTCTCGGAGATTGTAAGGATCCATCACAATACTAATCCATGGCATATATCTAAATTGACACGTATTAATACCATATTTCTTCGTGGAGGAAATAATGATTGTGCGCGGGTCGTATTGGCGTTGTTTGTTACAATATATCAAATGTTGGCTCCAATTTATTTGCCGACGATAAATCGTTGGCATGCTAGAGCAAAAAAGGCATATTGTTTGGTCACATCGTAAAGGATGGTTAGATGTGCTTCAATATCCAAGAAGCCAAGCCTTGACAGATTACATAAATACTGAAAAAAATAAGAATAATATATACCCTTTCCTGTGACCAAATGTGGTAGTATTTGGTCACAGGAAAGGGTATAGAAAAACTAGAAGAAAACTGAAACACGTCATCAAGTGCTTGGTGCAAGATGTTCAGCTCGAAGATTGTAGTGTAAGAAATGCTACAGGAATTCGATACAAAATAATATAATGACACACTTTGAGAGAACCCTATACCCAGTAAAAATAATAAATTAATGTCACTGTATTAAGCGGTGAATTATTTAAAGGCAGATAATGCCATATTGAATTAATAAACCTTTAAAAGGATATCCAACACGATTATTTTTAGCATAATATGGAGGATATAATGATGGTTTTTACAATCCCTAATGATTCTGATACTACGCGTGTGGTCAATGTACAGTGGCGAGCAAAGAAATTGACACCTTTTTATGCTTACTACTGGTAGCCCATTGGTCGAAATTAATTCATATAGTCACTCGACCATTACACACAGCAGCGCTATTAGTTGTTTTATTTTTCTTCGAAATTTTGGCTCTTTTGTTTTCCTTTAACTTTTTTAACCTTTAATTTTAATTTTATTTTTTCTATGTAAAGATACTTTTTGTCTTTTTAATACTCGTAGGTATAGTAAGCAAAATTTGTAAACGTAAAGCTTCGTCGAGGCATTGTCAATTTTAAAATGTATTTGTAAAGAAATTTAATTATGCTGTGTAAGTTTTCTTATAATAAATAAATAAAATAAAAATAGACCGTTATTTATTAAAGACATATACAGATAGATAAACGGTTTTCATTGCTCGATTAAAACAATCCATTATTGCTAAATTCCATAAGATTGAATATGGGTTAACTATACTACCAATCCTAATTGGCTGAATTGAATAGGCTTGAGAGCAAACAATCAAATCAAAACTACCTGCGAAGATAATTAAGCCCTGTGGCAGATTGGTGGGATGTCGGGTGTTTAATTTACCAAGCTATCTGTTTGACCAGCGGCCATATCCTTCCATACTTTTCTGCGTTAGGCATTAAGGTCTACTGTCGAAACGAGCTGTAATTTTTTGTTCTCAGTTTATCCGCGTTTCGATAAAAAGTAGCCCATATTACTCAGGAATAATGTAACTTCCTACCATTAAAAAAATTTCGGACTCAAGATTAGTTCCGGAGATAACCGCGTAATCCAAACTAACATACCATAATTTACCATTTTCAAATTATTATATTATATATAATATCAGTATAGGTAGATATAAAAGGTTCAATGTACAAAGAAGATTACAGGAAAATTCTAACTTCTTTTAAAAGCGCAGATTTTCTTTATTCTGCAAAATTCTTATCGAGCATAACACACGTATAAACTATTACTCAAACGAACGGGGTACCTCGGGTTCAAATCACTCACATTTTCCCTGCATGCGACACAATTTTAAATTGAAAAATTGTACACGATTATTTTGCACTTCACTGTATTCAAATAAAATTCATCGGGTGTCTTTCGAGATGCGCTAAAAAGCATCCGTTTTATCTTTGGCAGGGTGCTGCGAGATCATTTGTCATAATCACCGTTTGAAACACCGCAGTAGCGAGGGGTGAGGGGGGAGGGGAGGCCCTACGGTACATACAATGAAGTAGATATAGATGAATATAAGGCAATTATAGCTCTAGTAATAGTATAGGACGTCAGATGCCGTCTAGACGAAGGTTCCAGGTTCGAATTCTACATTGAGCTTGAGCTTTCGGTAAAGAAAAACATCGTGAATAAACCATAGTACAGTGGAAGGGTGCTTTGTAGTACCCACCTGGCTGGCTACCACCCTCAAGTTGCAAGTCACCTATCGATGTTTTCCCACAGCTGCACTTGAGTGCTACCTTGTCGGCTTTGTGTGCTTACAACCTTCGGCCACATCATCGCTTACCATGGTGAGGGTGCGGTCAAACACAAGCCTATACAGGTCGTTGTTTTGGTCAGCGAGGAGCGACTTAGAGTCGATAATACAAATGATACTGGTGCTAAAACAAATTATTTTTTTATAATAAAAATAAAATAAAAATAATATTAATTGGAAAATCATGTAATAAGCTAAAGTATAGACGTTACACTCAACTGGAGTGCGAAGGAGTAAAGGGGTGAGGAGATGGCGGCTTGCGCCTAGCTGTAGTCTGTGCACGTGCCTAGTGACCATACGTTGCGGTAATTTTATTTCAAATTGAATAAGGTATTTCTCAACGAATTTACAGTATTTATTGGAATAAAGTAAAATTTTTGGAAAATGTATGTATTGTACTACCGCTCCTGGGTCGCTCGTCGCCGACAACCTGTATACAGGTCGTTGTTTTGGTCAGCGACGAGCGAATCAGGGTCGATAATACAAATGATACTGGTGCTAAGAAAAATATAAAAAAAATACTTTATTTTTTTTTAATTATAAAAATAAAAAAATAAAATTTTTGAAAATCATGTAATAAGCTAAAGTGTAGACATAAAACTCAACGGGAGTGCGAGGGAGTAAAGGGGTGGGCCGATGGCGGCTTGAGCCTAGCTCTAGTCTGTGCACGTGCCTAGTAACCATACTTTGCGGTAATTTTATTTCAAATTGAATAAGGTATTTCTCAACGCATTTACAATATTTAATGGAATTAAGTCCATTTTTGGGGAATATATTTCTTGTACTACCGCTCCTGGGTCGCTTGTCGCCGACCAAAACAACACCCTGTATAAACATTTAAAAAAAATGGTTTTCAAGGTCAACGTTAAGGTTAAAATATAACGTTGTTAATGAGTACTATAATCTCCCCTAGCTATTTCACACGCGTTCCCAAGATAAAAAGGATCAGATGTCCACCTCCAACGGTACCATCCTAAAACTTTAAATATCTTAGCTATGTGATTCAGAAAACAGGATCAAACTCAATGCAGTTCTCGAGTTATAAGATAACGGAATGAAAAACAGACGGAATAAGGATCAAAGTAGTGTAAAGTATAATTATCCTATATATTAAATTTATTGTGACCGTGACATAGCAACATCCAGTCTAGCTCGAGTCTTAGTTAACTCAAGGACAGAGTCAATCAGAGGGGCGGCGTATTTATTGTAGGCGGCGATACACTGGTATACAATACAATGTTGATAAGTGCCTCAGGCCTAAACTGAATAAATTACTTTTTGATATTGATTTTGAATGGTATGTATTTACTCTGTGTTTGTATTTTTCGGAAATTCCTACTGTGGACCGTTGGGATTCAATTCAAATTCAAAATCATTTATTCTTATAGACCTTCGCAGGCACTTTTTTTTTGAGTTCATTGCCGGCTATTCTCAGCAAATGCAACATTCCGAACCGGTATTAGAGTATTCGAGTCAGACTTTTCATAAGTGCCTGCCAAGGTCTATTTGAATAAATGATTTTAAGCCATTTCGCTCCAAGATCCAAAAACATGATGTGTAAAAAATTAAGGGATTTGAATGACTTTGAAAACAGCCTTTTTACACGAGTCTTTCCTTCCATTATTCTTTTCCACAAATGTAAAACTTGTACTGCGGCAAGAACATTTAAATAATAAAAATAAATAGCAAACCATCCCAATGGATGCGAGACCAGTCTAATACGCGAGTCGGTCGCGTGGCGTCTCAAACTTTTTGCTTGTTAAAATACTTGCCCGCTGTGAATGAACGTGGAGTGAATGAGAACTGGTGACCGAATGAATGAGCGAATGAGTCGACGGGACATCGGAGCAATTACTCTTTTTTGCTTAGCACGCGTTGCGGAAACGACGGGTTGTAATTGAATTGATTGGCATATGTTTTAGTTGAAGTTTCAATTAGTGTAGTATTTTTCGTCGAAAATATTTGAATCATTTTGTTGTTGGCCTTGATTTTCTGACTGATTATGTTTAATCTTACTAAAAGGAAAACATATAGAAGAAACCTAATCGGAAAAAGCCAATGAGTTTTACTCTCTATCTGCCTATGAAGATGAGAGATGTCGTATGAAAGATAATATAACTGATAACTTATTTATATGATGCTATTGTGCCTTGTGCCCGATGGTTTTATTCTAAAGCAAGTAGGTATGCCGTTTCTCGTTGTATATATTTAACTACAGAATAGGTATAACTAAATTAATACGTGTGTTTTCAGTGAGACATGGATGATGATTAATCAGATAATTCTAAGGTTTGTTACAATAAATGCAGTTGAGTTCCCTTCCACGCTTTATGGTTACCACAACCGACCACATAATTACTTTATGGTCAAACGCTACCAACTTTCGTGTGAACAAATACATTTTTATCCGGGCATTTGTATAATGTTCGCCATTATTACAAAAGCTTTTCCAAGACAACTCAATACAATTTTATTCAAAACCCGAACTTTGAATATAATCTACAATCGAGTCTTAAAATCCTGAGCATTGTATCAAACTCGGGTTTAAACCAGATATCAAAAACGAATAACAAAACACTCCAAAGGGGAATGTCCGATTGAGTTTTTATATCGATGATTTACTTTCGATTGGCGGCTCGTTAAGATTGAATTTAATTTTAAAATGTTTGAGAACACCTGCTCTTACGGTTTGCAAGTGCATTAAATCTTAATTAAGTAGGTTTTGCTTTTTATGATAAAAATAATAACGAGTGAAAAAAGTAAGTTAGTACCTCATGGTTATTTTACCGAGTTCCTATTTGAAATCTTCTGCTTTGTTTAGTAGATTTAAATCAAAATTAGTTAATCAGTAAAAACACAAAAAAAAATGCAGACTCACGTTCACCTTCTTGTCTGAATGTCTGAAAGATATAGTTGTTTTTGAAGTCTTATAGGGTATTATAAAAAACTGAACTAGTCTAGTACGAGTCAGATTCATGCACGGAGGGTTCCGTTCAATTATAACAAAACCAACTTAATTGAAAGGCTTGTAACTCAAACTTTTTATATTAATTATAAATAAAATATATATGTGCATTTATGATCCATTAATATTGAGTTAAAAATATTTTACTATGAAATTACTAGAGATGCACCAATTTTTTTAAATTATTCACTTGTGGTAGAATTGTTTGTAAATTTAATTCAGGGAATGAATAACAAGGTACAACTTGTTAAATAATAGCATTTGTGAGATGGAACCAAACAAATATCATTTATAAATTTTCCGAGCTTTCTTAGGGGGACCGAAGACACACCCTTCTTTCTTTTTTTTTAATTTATCATTAATGATTCAGCATTCTGTGAAATTTTAACTTCCTAAATACTACCGTTGAAACAATAGCCTTGTCTTTCTTATTTCTTTCTTTTTTCTTATAATAGGTATGTAGGTATTAACAGTATTAGTAATACCGTCTTTGGGACCATTTCGGTACGGAACCCTAAAAATTGGCCCCAAAGCTCTAATAAAGGTAATTTCAGAGGAACATGTCTGAAAATTGATTAGGGAATTATTCTGTAAGTACTTTAATGTTTATGAAAATTATTAAAATATTAGTAGAACAGACAGAATTTCCAGAACCACCAATTTATAATTGGAAGTAGAACCTTATATTATCATAATATTATTTATAAAGTAAAATACCTGTGAACAAATAACATTCTTTTCAGGAGCGGAGAAAAATGGAAAATATTTAAACGTAATTTTATTCAATGTTGACTCGCGTCTGGGGCTTTTGTGCTATTCTGAAGGGTTTTTATTAGGTTCTACTATTGAATCGAGTGAATTTTCCAAAGGTTTCACCTTTTAGAAACTAGAAAAGGCATGCCAACTGCGGATCGCTGGAGGTAGGCTAGTGGTCAACCTATTGTTGGAGATTCAAGCTGCGTAGGGCCTCCTAGCTTAAAGACTATCACAATGAACCGGGAATAATGGCTTTACGTGCCTTCCGAAGCACGGAAACGCTCCAGCTGAAACACACTAGGCGGTCACCCATCCAGGCACCAGCCGCTTCAGTGGTATCTTAACTTTGCTGATCGATTAAGAACTTTTAATCATGCTACACCACGAGCGCATTAAAATCGAATAAATAACAAATCTATAAAATTAAATTAAATTAGCTCGCGGATGGGAAACGCATCTTAAAAATAAAAATATCTTGAAAAAATAATAATTTCAGGAAATGCTATTCAGGTCATTAACATGTTGGTAAGACATACACTCCTTTATTTAAGCCGATGCAAATCAGTTAATCATTCCCCCATCCTCTATTAGTGACAATGTCAAAATAAATAAATGTCCGACACCACAATAAAAAATGGTGTATTCATTTAAAAACGCTCGTTAGTACAAAATTAATATTCTTTCATTTATATCAGATGCAGTACGATTAAATGCGATGCAATTAAGCTTAACTTGAAGTAAGCCGACAAAACAGTGGTCAAAAAAAGTCGGGCAAGTGTGAGTTAGATGAATATTCAACTGGGGTTCTGTAGCTGGTAAATTATGAAATATTTTGTATACAGGACACTGCGGTAGCAAGTTTATGCAATTCAAGTAAATAGTATAGGAGATTGAGTTTTTATATTTTATGATCCTTATTCAATGCAGTATTGGATTTGGATTTTAGAGTTTTTGAAATGACGGATTATGTATGTATCCAAAGGATTTGATGATTCGGTATATGTAATTAATTTAAAAATGGAGCTTTAAACGCAATGTAACCATGTACAGTATTACCCAACTGATATGGCTTACTGATGTACCTGCGCAGAAGATACATTTTCAAAGCGCGGGAAACGCTATTGATCGGCAGCTGCCGCCATGTTAGCGCGTGCCGTGCGGAGGGGTGTGACTTGCAAGCGAGACGGAACTAACAGCTGCACTGTATTATGAACCTTATAGTAGTGATTTAAGGTTGATTGTAAGTTTTAAGCATTCTTTCGTTAATCTTCGGGTCCATACTTTCTTTACTGTGCGAACGAAGATTCACGACGCGCCATATCAGTTGGATACTACTGTAACCTTGTTGAGTTTCTTGCCGGATTCTTCTCAGTTGAAGGCCGAGTTCCGAACCGGTAATAACTTCAGTAAATTTGACCTTCATAAGTGCGCTTCTGGGGCATAAATTGAATAAATAAAAAAAAAATGGCTTTGACTTTGACTTTGAACGTAAATACATTACAAAAACACTTTACTCTTGTACCATATTTGCCTTGAAATTTAAATGAATGGTATCCAGTTCTTACGGAACCATAATAAGACATTTAATGCATGAACTGGTCAAACTGGATGATGGCGCCTACTCATTGACAAGTAAATGGGTGGTAAAAGAATGAGAAAAAATAATCAATGGGCTGCCTTTATAGAAGCAAAATCCTACCTTATATCACAGCAAATAAGGCTACAACTTTGTCATCAATATCCAAATAGATATGACTAAATGGAACATATCTGGAATGCAATGCCAGCGTCGCTCATGATAAAATATTTCGAAAGCATACAAAATGAGCATTCAATTCTCGCTTCATTTTTTGGGTGTATCAAGGAATTAAAGTCGAATGTTGCTTAAAGTTTTACTATCACATATGACATTTTGTATAGGTTTAAGGTTGGGCCCAGGTACCGTTTAAACAAGGATCTGGTAGCGACAGTTAAATACGATTGGGCTTCTGTGTTTAATAAAAAAAAAACATTTATGGGACTAGCAGTCACACTAGACAACGTGTTAAGGTTATTTTGATCTCACGGGGTTTCAATGGGTATCATGAATTGACTTTTATTTCATTGATAGTTATTATAGCGCTCTTAAACAATCTTAACTATCGAATGTTTTATGCCCGTCTCGTTTTACCGTACACGAATTCATTTATTAGAAAGAGAATTGGGTTTTAATAACTTTTAAATGATTCGAAGTGACGGGTATTTAGTTCCCACGATACAGAGAACCCTAAAAAACATTGTACTTTTGTTTATTTAGGTTTTTTTATACCACTTAGGTGGCAAACAAGCATACGGTAAGCGGTTACCGTAGCCTATGGACGCTTG
Organism: Polyploca ridens; assembly: GCA_951394255.1. Classification (NCBI taxonomy): domain Eukaryota; kingdom Metazoa; phylum Arthropoda; class Insecta; order Lepidoptera; family Drepanidae; genus Polyploca; species Polyploca ridens. The sequence goes on along the minus strand of OX596269.1, from coordinate 4,258,675 downwards.
CAACACCAGGGTCTTCACGCGTGCGTTGCCGACCCTGCAGAAATCTCTTCACACCCCTTTTGAAGAACCCCATGCTGTACTCCATTGGGAAAACCACGGCAGGGAGCTCATTCCACAGTCTGAGCGTCCGCGGTAGGAAGCTTCTTCGAGCCCGCATATTACCAAACAATTGCACTTGGAATTTGGCACACATATAGAATAGAATATGTTCTTGATAGGTAAATAGGTACATAGGGTACTTTTTATCCCAGCAAAGCAATGTCTCTCTGGAACACGGGTGAATCCGCGTGATGGAAACTAGTATATCATTAAAAAGAAACAACTGATACTACTCCGTAATGCAATCAATTGCAATAATAAATGTGGACCGTTGGATGCGGAAGGCAACCAACCAACGAGCCGGCTTCACTGACACGTATTAAAAGAGAAATAAATATCCATTTACATTGAGCTATTATTACTACGTATAGAGAAGCTATCATAAGCAAAGGTTGTGTCCCATTTTTTTTGAGTCAACGCTCTCTCTTTAGCGCTGAAACAATAATTAGTCGTCTAAGCAGACAGTAGAAACACGTAGCGCTACAGAACGCTTTTAGGAGTATTTTTTCGCAAACACCGTGATTTTCACGGCGCTTACGCGTTTCGTTCATCGTTCTACAACAACGGAACATAGTTGTGATGTGTTGCGTCTTCTCTATACTAGCTAATATTAGCTCAATGTCCATTTACGAGTACCATATCTACAGTAATTTCAATGTTCCATGCTAGCAATGTTTAATTTTACATTGCCGTATAATCAGAATCATAATAGTCGCAATTAGACGGGCCAGTTGGCGCAGTTGGTTATGGTTCGCCTTACGCGCCGCAGGTCGTGGGTTCGATTCCCACACAGGACATGCATTTGTGTGCATGAACATGTTTGTATGTCCTGAGTCTGGGTGTAATTATGTATATTAAGTATGTATTTACAAACAAAAAAGTAGTATATGTATTATATCAGTTATCTGGTTTCCATATTACAAGCTCTGCTTAGTTTGGGATCAGATGACCGTGTGTGAGGAATGTCCCAGGATCCTAACTAATATTATAAATGCGAAAGTGAGTTTGTTTGTTTGTTACGCCTTCACGCCTCAACCACTCAACGGATCATCATGAAATTTGGCATGCAGATAGCCTATAGTATGGAGAAGGATATTTACCCCTTTTACATCCCGGGAACACGGGTGAAACCGCGGGGGACAACTAGTATAATATTATAAGCACGAACGTTTGTGAGGATGAATGTTTGTTACTCTTTCACGCAAAAACTACTTAACGAATTTGGATGAATTTTGGCACACAGATAGAATATATTCTAGATTAACACATAGGATACTTTTTATCCCAGGAGAATAATAGGTCCTTCAGGAACGCGGATGAAACCGTAGTGCGGAAACTAGTTTTACATTTTTCATATTGTACCTATTTATTACCCTAAAGACATTTCATAAGCACTAACAGTGTAAGTGTAAGTGTGTTTAAACTCTGGTATCTAAATCAAGATTTAGCTCGTGTGAAAACTGCGAGGACTTTCTGGGGTACCAAGTTTTACTTTAACAATGTTTGCTCCGTGTAACGTGTTCGCGAGTGTGTTGTATGTGTTGTGTATGTGGAGTGTGTTGTTGTGTCATGTATGTGGAGTGTGCTATGTGTGTTGTGTAGAGTGTGAGTGATTGTGAGTGACGCTTATGCGTGTTTGAGATTGAAGTTTTTTTTATACGAATAAGTCGGTAAACAAGCATACGGTCCGCCTGATGATAAGCGGTTACCGTAGCCATATGGACGCTTGCAACACACGAAGCATCGCTCACGCGTTACCGACCTTTCCCCCCTCCCCTATGAGCTCTGGCGACCTTTCTCACGCGCAGGAATACAACTTTACACAACATACAGTTATTTGGGTTCGGTATTCTGTAAGGTGGAGGTACTTCCCCAGTCGAGCTGCTCTTTGAGCGAATAAACGCTACGCTCTACCTCTCTAATTCTAAGAAGTCTCAAGTACCAAGATTGATTCCGCATATAATGTCCCACTTTTAGATAGCTATTAAAACTAGGACATTGCACCTCATAAAGAAACAATGATTTAGTATTACGAGCTTCTTTGCAATCAACCACAAACCAATTTATGTGCTATAAATAATGGTGAAAAATAATTACATAATTATAGGTTTACCGCATGAATAATTTAAAGGCTTGAGGTGGTCAAATTAATTGAATGTCTTAATGGCGGTCTTATATTACATTTCTATAGCCTTAAGTCCTCGGGCTTTTGATAAATGTTATCTGTCCAGCAATAAAGTAATATATGGATGATAATTAACGAATAAATTTGGCCTGATCTGGATTAAATGGCAGTGCGTGAGATTAAGAAGTAATAAATTTAAAAGTTACTTTATTACAGCCAAATACTCAAATAACTATAGTACATTATTTTGAAACCGCATATAATTGGTTGAATATACTCGTCCGATTTGACTCAGAGATTAAATACTAAAAAGACAGACATATTTGTAGAGCAGAGGGGATAGTGCATCCCCCCATAGAGATCTGAAAACAGTTAAACGAAGTCTGTCCGCGTCATTCCATTCTATACAAGGCTAGAACGCATCCATAGGAAACTGCTCTCGTATATATTGTAATGCTGTTTTTAAATCAGTGATTACAATGCATACACGAATTTTGCGTACTAATCGTGTATAGTTTGTAACGTGAATGGTCGCGTCGTCGTTCCAAACTATACTACACTACTTACTTACACTTGACAAGGACTTTAAAAATTTAGTTTATACAGATTCAGTAAAATATGGAATTATATTTATTAATAATACTTTTCAACGAACATTATTAATATTATGCGAGACGTTGTTATCGTGTTTCTTTTTCTTATTTCTATTTGCGGTAGATGCTGAAGATGAAGGTCGACCTGCTTGTATTCTATTTTTCCTGTTGGAGTGACATGTTTTAGAGAATTATTGACAATATTAATAGCTTTGAAATTTTATGACGGATGTGCTTCTAAAATAGATGTGAATTTGTGGAAACTTTCTTTCATTTCAGTCAGTGCTTCATTATAAGTGATAGAAAAAACGGGATCCTCATCATTGGTGCATAATAAATTGGTTGGGGAGTATGTTGTCATGTCTATGGGAGCATCGGAAACTTGAATGATGCGTTTTGATGCGACTTGAGTGAACGTTTTTTTCTACAATGGCACGTGCCGAAAGATGATGCAATGTTTAAAATTGACACGCAGATATGAATTACCATGAAATAGAAAGAGAGGTCAATAAGTCAAAATGGCGAGCATGTAACTGCTCGCGTATAAATTGTAATCGCCTCGCGCCGCGCACTTATTCCAATACATACACGATTAGTTCATATGCGTACTGGCGCTGTACATTATGGAACAAGAAAATTACCAACGTCACTACAAAGTATACGCGAGTATTTGCGTAGTGCTCATGTATGGATTGGAAGCACTTATTAAAAAAGTTATTTCCAATCTGTACGTGATTAGTTTCACACCCTTGCGTTCTGGCCTTGTATAGAATGGACGCAATCTGTCCACTTAACTCGCCCAATTAACGAGTTTAATGAACTCAGAAACACAGTTCACAGAAAGTTTTTTTTTATACTACTAAGGTAGCAAACAAAGATACGGCCCACCTGATGGTAAGCAGTCACCGTATCCTATTGACGCTTGCAACACCAGGGGTATCACTCGCACCTCCTGTAAAAATCTCATCACACCGTTTTTGAAGAACCCCATACTGAACTCTTGGGGAAAACCACGGCAATCTGTTATTGATAAACCATTTAATAATGAAGTCACGAAGAACAAGTCGCTTGGCATGGAGAAAATATGGCTTTTTTATCACGGGACCATCTGTAAAACCATGGGGGCGGCAGTAACTTCATAATGATTATTCTATCATTTCCCTATCGCATCAATATTCCTCTAGAATATTCTACTGCCTTCAGAACATCATTGATTTCTACATCGAATGATCTTGGACTGCTTATATGCAGCGAATTATGATCCTCAACAGCGCGCAGCGTCTCAACTACGTGCCTATACCATAGCAAAGGTCGGTTATTCTCTCAAACATAAAATGCTGAACGTCCCAAACATAACATTTTGAAACGAAAACCTGAAATCTTTGCAAAATATTTCCTTTTTCAAATCCAGGTCACATTGTAGATATCCACGTTTACCTGGTATCGACACACCGAAATAAATTCCTGGGTACGACATTGCAAAAGATTGACACAATATTTTGATATTTGGGAATATAAATATGTGAATTTAAGCATAACGAACCAAACATAGTTTTTGAACAAAACCATCTCAAAGCATCGAGTATAAAACGTTTTTTTTGACAAACCTAACTTAGCTTAGATATTTGGACATCCCGACAACTTTTAGATACTTATCCACATTTGTAGAAGACAAATCGTTTTAAAATGACCAAAAACACCAACATAATTAAAAATGTTTTCCCATTCAACTTATAAAGCAATGTAACAAAGACTGAGATTCATATTTTTATCGCTAAGAATTCCAGACAGTCGACCAATTAGAAACATCTTGGAGCCTGAATTTCAGCATTTCACATTGAGTTAAACAATTCAGGATCTCTGTGCTGTTTCATAATTACATATTTTCTGTCGAGATTTCTGATCTTATATTAAAAATTGTATTAAATTAAATGACTTGATTAAATAACTGGATTTGCTCGCGCATTTTAGATATATAAATAAGGATATTTTTATAATCTTAAATGATTTATCATATAACCGCGACTCAAACCGCGAGAAGAGATCTGACTTGATTCACTAAATCAGTAGTTTGTCCTCCTTTACCCACAGGAACATTTCTCAAAGTATCTTCTAGGTAGATCTCAAAATGCATCGAAATTCGTGAATTATAAGCGCTTAATATAACAATGACATCAATTGTTCTAATAGGACGCGCGTCCCTCGCGAGAACCGACAGAAACATTATCATGCGTTTTCCGCCTCGTGGTTTTATCTGGTTTTACCCCCTTAGGGGTTGAGTTTTTCTAAATCGTTTCCTAGTCTATGTTATAAAAAGAACCAGTGTGCAAAATTGCAAGTTTCTATAATCAGTAGTTTAGGCTCTATACGTTGATAGACCAGTCAAATTCAAATTCAAAAAGTATTTATTCAATTTAGGCCCTGATAAGGCACTTATGAACGTTAACAAAATGACTCTACACCGCTGCACCGGTTCCAATTACAACTTGAACTGAGAAGACTCCGGCAAGAAACTTAGCAAGTCAGTCAGCCAAGAAGTCCTTTTATACATATAAATAGATAGATACAATATGTAGATATACCCTATATTTGAAATGGGAAAGGGATGTAATGACGATATTACAATAGTAAGAGCATAACAGTAATAAAACACATCGATATGAAATAGGTCGTCCAGATTATGGGCCTCGCAGTTCCGATGGACCATTAGAGTTCATATCTGCATCAATAAAATCTAAATTCTATCAGGAAATAGGATTTGGGCCAAATGGCGACGCTTTAGATGGTATTCTGGTAAAACTGTGGATATATTAAAATTCAAATGTGATAGCGGTTTAATACTTTTATCTTTTTTGAATTTATCAGGTTAGCTGAACTAAATGCCTTCATTCATAGCCATGTTTTGCTGTCCATCGTCTGCCACAAATCATCACTTAATATGGCGAGGTTGTGGTCATAGACAAGGCTCGTATAAATCACTAGCTCTCCCCCGTAGTTTCACCCGCTTCCCCGGGATAAAAAGAGCCTATTAGCACTCGGAGATAATGTAGCTTCGTAATTCGTAATGTATTGAAAGAATTTTTCAGAATCATTCTGGAGATTGCTTCCTACATTTAAACTAAGAAACCTCTTTAGTTGAAACTAATTGCTGAAAAGTAGGAATAAGATTGTATTGATCACAGGTTTTTTTAGGTGACCTTAATGCATCTTTAACTAAAAGCAAAGCAGCAGCCCTAATTTGAATAAATGAGTTTTTGATCTTGTTTCAATATGCTCGGAAACTCTGAAAAACATTTTAGACTTGATATTTAAAGGAAAGAAGTAGGGGCTAAGTTAAGTAATCTTGGAAGTTAAAGTCATATTTAAGGCCAAAGTTAGACAACAGGAACTTTCAAAATAAAAATTTGTTGCGAAGTACCCAACAAAGTATTTCCGTGTCTGAATACATTGGTTTTGGGATTTGTTTCACTTAGGCAATGATACAGCAGCAGCAACTTGACGGTTGGCTATCATCATCTTCATATCAGCCTATGGATGTCCACTGCTGAACATAGACCCCCATTGACTTCCACTTCGAACGGTTTTGGGCCACTTGCATCCAGCAGTGCCCAGCGACTCTGACCAGGTCGCCGGTCCATCTGGTGGGAGGGCGTCCCGCTCGGCGCTTTCCAGTACGTGGGCGCTACTCGAGAACCTTTCTTCCCCATCGGTTGTCGCTGACTGCGAAATGAGGCTATCATGTCATCAATAAATGTATAAATAAATAAATAAATAAATAAATAAATCAATCATCAGGTTCAGATAATGGTAATAAGTCGATGATAAGAATCGAATGTCATGACGAGAGTCGTGTGGTCAAAGCCAAAGTTTTTGGCAAAGAAAACATAAGGAAACCATTGCATGGTAGGGTATCTTAAATTACCCGTCTGACTGTTAACCCTCATTATGTAGCAAAAACCATCTATAAGTGTTTATTTGCCACTTTTTTTTATACCACTAATGTGGTAACCAAGCATACGGCCCGCCTGATGGTAAGCAGTTACCGTAGCCTATGGACACTTGCAACACCAGGGGTATCACTCGTTCGTTGCTGACCCTGAAGAAACCGCTTCACACCCTTTTTGAAGAACCCCATGCTCCATTGGAAAAACCACGGCGGGGAGCTCATTCCACAGTCTGAGCGTCCGCGGAAGAAAATTCCTTTTAGCCCGCACAGTTCGAAACAATTCTGGTTTCAATGTGTGTGGGTGGATTCCCCGTCGATGGCGAGAGTTGCGATGGTGAAAGGTAGCCGTGGGCATCAAGTCGAACAATACCTTAGAACACTCTGCGTTGTACAAGCGGTAGAACACACATAAGGAGGCAAAGTCTCTCCTCAGACTGAGGGACTCGGCGACACATCACTTACCATGGTGAGATGATGGTCAAACACAAGCACAAAAACGCTTCACAAATCGCCATCGCTTATCAATACAATCGCAGCTAAACAAACACTGTTAACTACATTATTGCGGGCTGCAGCGATATATGGTAAAGCAGTTATCTGTTATAAATACCGATTGAATGAATCGCCCCTGTACTGCACCGGCTCCATAGTTTTTGAATAAGTCTAAGCCCGCCTGTAACGTATGCTTAGATGAAAGTGGGGTGCGAGAAATAGCGGAGAAAGATCTGAGTTTTGAGTTATTATTTTTGTCTCTATGCTGTTATGTAATCTTCATTTCGTATTCTGTTTGTTGAGTGGCGAGAAATAGACCACAATCAGGTAGGTCGTCTGCGTATCGTATAAATAAGGTTTTGAAATTAATAAAAATACTCAATATCAAGAGGTAGGTTATATCATTTGATGATATTATTTATCATTTATTTTTATTTACACTTTCCATTTAGATTAATACTTAATTATTGTCAATGAAAATATTTACAAATGGGATGAAAATAAATGTATAGATTATTTATGATGGAAAAAAGAAAAATAAAATGAATTAAAATAAATAAAAAATGGGAGACAGCCGTTCATAGAGATACTTTTTTGTTTTTATTAGCGTAAAATCCAACTCTCGCTGCAACTGACACCCCACCCCATCTTCATTTCTACTTAGCCTATCACACCGGAAAATGGCCTCAGTTAAATTGTTCCAAGTTTGGTCATAATTAGTATCGAATAGTTGTAATGTGTCTCATTGTCATTATGAAAGCCTTCTCAGGTGCGAAAGAGATAGCCATATTCAATTGTATTCCGGGATCACATTTCAGTATGAATTAGGGAAGATTCCAAGGTACAGTCACAAGCATTAACGTACCAAGATTACAAATGAATGTACATGTAATTTTTTGGGTACCTATACCTACTTATTGATACCCAAAAAGAAATACCCATGTGAAATTACTTCAAAACATACAAGGTTTTACTAGTGTATGTACCCGAGAAATATACTCCATAAATGATTTTTTTGGTACTAAAAATATATTGGTGATATAATAATAATAATAATATAATAATACATTTATTTCAGATATAAATCCATATACACACAATTAATTAAAAGCGAAAGAGAAAATTTTATAATAATAGGTATTAGCAATTTTGAATTTACTATAATTATACTTACTGAAGTTTTATAATTAAATTCCTGTCACCTTATTAGGTTACATCTTTAAGCCTAAAGATATTTGGAAACATCTAAAATTATTCAGTACCTAATTGAAAGGGCAAAGTTGAACCAAATTAATCAATAGTTCAGTTCAAAGGTCGAGAATGGATCTTACCAGATTGTAATGGGAATCCATTAGTCTAATTTGTATTGATTTGTTATTGAGCTTGTTAATCTATTTTATGGATATTAAGTATTCTAAGGCCGCGTGGTTTGGAGGTTAGATTGAAACCACGACATGGGTTTGACTCCACAAACATTTGTCTGCATGATGATGCCCGATTGTTCCTTACCATGGGAGTGACAAATCACATGTTATTCGCATATGGAGTACCAGAGTTTTGGCAAGACCTACAGCAGATGATGTCTGGTGCCTTCAAAAAGGTCCAGGAATACTGTGCTGTTTTTTTTTCATCGGAAGGCTGGACATCTCAGCATACAGAAGGAGTCGGCATCTCAGCATACATTTTGCTTGAAATCAATTCCGCCAATTTCCCACCACCGACAAAGCTCTGATTGGCCAAGTCAAGAACACACGATGCAGTGATTGGTCCTTGCCGTTCATAATCAGTGCACCACTGGCTACTTTCGGAATCGAATTAGGTACAGTAGTACCCAATTAATATGGCTTACCGATGTACCTGCGCAGAAGATACATTTTCAAATCGCGGGAAACCGTTATTGGTCGGCAGCTGCCGCCATGTTAGCGCGCGCCGTGCGGAGGGGCGTGCGAGTGAGACGGAACTAACAGCTGCAGTGTATTATGATATGAACCTTATACTAGTGATCTAAGGTTGATTGTAAGTTTTAAGCATTCTTTCGTTAATCTTCGGGGCCATACTTTCTTTTCTGTGCGAACGAAGATTCACGTCGCACCATATCAGTTGGGTACTACTGTACTCGGTATTACTCTAACTAAAGGGATTATTCCTAGTCATGAATGATAAATTATGTTGTTGTTAATATAAGTTTGAAAAAAAAAAAGGATCATGAAAATGTTTCGATGATCACAAATTTTTTTGAAAAAATAATTCTTGAAAATATTTCTATGTTGGTTTTTTGGCTGATTCTTTCAGTTGAAACTATCTTTTTAATCCACTTCAAAAAAAGGAGATTATCAATTCGACACGTATGTATGTAATATTATTGGAAATGCAATATATTCACATATGGTAATCTATTAGGGCTTCCAAACAAATATACAAAATTCATAGGTGTTTGTATGTATGTATGTATGTGTGTTTGTCCACGCATAACTCCGAAGATATAAATCGGATTGTAACCATTCTTTTTTTATTGGTTTACATTTACTTCAACTTAGGGAACAGTGCACGTTTCATAGAAATCGGTTCAGTAGTTTTCAAGATATGGATAAATATGTGTGACGGCCTGGTTTATTGATACGAGCTACGCGTGTGGTGTCAAAGGAAAAACATCTCAAAACCTTGGTCAAATTCTAGTGCATTTAAGAAACACTAAAAATTATTCAGTAGTTTTCAAGATATGGACAAATATGTGTGACGGCCTGGCATATTGATACGAGCTACGGGTGTGGTGTCGAAGGAAAAACATCTCAAAACCTTGGTCAAATTCTAGTGATTTTAGAAAAAGTAAAAATGACGAAATAAAAAAGTAATTAAATCAACTTCAAAATACACTAAAAAGTATGAATAACTCTAATCTGACACTGATTTGAAGTCAGCGAAACATTTTCAATGGAATGCGTCGTGCACTTTCGCTGACTTCAAATCAGTGTCAGATTAGAGCTATTCATACTTTTTGGTGTATTTTGAAGTCGATTTAATTTTTTTAAATTACTTTTTGTAATTTAAATAAATGCCTTTGCATTTCAATTTTGTATCACCTAGACGAATATAGTATCTTATTTATAAAATTTGTAATAAGTACAAAAAAGCAACTTATGATGTATAAAAATATCACAAAATAAAAGTTTAATGAATTTATTTCAAGATTGTTAGTATTAATAAAGATACACGAAAAAAGAAATAGAAATGCTTTTTTATGTTTTGATGCACTACAAATCACCAAAAAGCTATTGACATTATTGTTATTGCGCCATTTTGGCTGTCAAAAATTATCACATAGTAGGGCTGTCACACAACTCACGAATATTGGGTATATTTTTAGAATTTTGTTACAACATACAAGATAATAATTACCTGCAATTGATTTGTTTTGAAAGTTAAAATAATTAACTGACCATACATTTTGAAAAAAATATTGTTATTATTAAATCACAGGCGTAATGTTTTTTAAACATTAACCGATAGACTAACGTAAAAAATATTACCCATTTTTTTATACCACTAAGGTGGCAAATGAGCATACAGCTTGCCTGATGGTAAGCGATTACCGTAACTACACCGAAGACTCACGCGTTGCTGACCCAGCAAAAATCTCTTCACTCACACACAGAAAGAGTTTGAATAACTGAAAAGTTTAAGAAGAGTCATTGTGCTGGCAGTGGACGTCACATTGCCAGCAAATCGCCTCATCGATTAAGCTCTGACAACCTTACTGACCCCAAGAACACAACACACCATTTAAGTACAGTGCCACCAGATTATCTATTCTATTCAGGTGGTTCCGACAGCTGCAATTGAGAGCCAGTACATTCTAGACTTTGTATTGTATGCTTACCACCTTTGGCCACATCATCACTTACCATGGTGAGATTGTGGTCTAACACTGGACTGTACACAAAAAACTCGCATTTGACAATGTTTTTCAGAAAACGTCAAAAATATTGGCAATATTGTCGATGGTGGCACCCCCTCGCCTGCACAGATGAGTGGGACTGTAATGTTATTTGGGGGTGATCTAAGTAAGGTACTTTCCCAGATGTGCTGCTACGATTTTTAGTTGTGCCTTTCTTAAAAACACTAATTCATTTAAAAATACAGGTCGTTGACAACCCTATTGCCCATTTTAATTGAAACGAATTCACGCATAGCATGTCGTTGACTAACTAACAAAAAGCAATTTCAATGCGACATCTGGTCCATATAGACACTATACTGCAACGATATTGTTACGCTTATCGTTTGGGTTATAGGCTTGTTAATCGAAAATTGATAAACCATTTTGGTCTAATAGTTCTTATTGATCGGCCATTTTGCATGATTGGTTAAGATTCCACCTAACACACCGCAGGTCGTGGGTTCGATTCCCACTCTGGACTTGCATTTGTATGTAATTATTGATATTATTAAGTGAAGCGCTCGTGGTGTAGCATGATTAGCCGTTCTTAATCGATCGGCAAAGTTAAGCTACCCCTGTCGTGGTCGGTACCTGGATGAGTGATCGCCTAGTGGTATTTCAAATCGAGCGTTTCCGTGCTTCGGAAGGCACGTAAAGCCGTTGGTCCCGGTTATCATTTAATTGTGATAGTCGTTAAGCTAGTTGGATGCCTCCTAAGCGGCTTGAAAAATTCCAACAGTAGGTTGACCACTAGCCTACCTCCACCGATCCGCAGTGGGCACGCGTGGTGGAGTATTGTCCCATTCCCTTTCACCTTCATTTGTGAAAGGAGGCCTGTGCTCAGCAGTGGGACAGACTGATGATGATGATGTAAGTGTCGTGATAAGGGTTGCACTTTTGAGGAACTCTGAAAAGAGTGTTATCTTCTCACTGATTTAAAGTAGTAAACCTCGGTTCGGAACTTGTCTAGCTTTTAAAGCTTGAAAGTATTTCGGGAAGCTTTTTAAAAGTTCTTTAGTATTTTGGAATTTGTTCGTATTCGCTTCTTATCCTACTTAGTTGCTTTCCTAGTAAATGTACGTAATTTTGTGTACATTGGCGACTTTGTATGTAATCGCTTGGAGAAACAAGACTATAAAGCGTCAATGTAGTGCTTCTTTTTGTTTTTGATTAGTTTATTAAGTGTTGTATGAGTTTTAACTTGTTTATGGATTCTAGAAAATTTCGGTTCAAGAAAACATTGTTAATAAAATAACTGCTTTACAAAAAACTTAAACCGACTTCAAAGTACACTAAGAAGTAATCAAATCCTGGGGCCCAAGTCTGCTATTGCAATTGTGTTCCAATGAACTTTCAGTGGTGTCAAAATTGTGACATTTTACAGTTTTGGTAGTCTGCTAACAAAATCGCGTCAGAATGGCAGCATAATGACGGCATAATGGTCCCACAATTGCCTACGCCCGTAGAGTGAATATGACTAGAGTCCATATTGTCGTGGTCAGTTTGAGATAGAGAATGAGCTATATGTAGTTATACGATTTTTATACATGTATAGAACTGGTGTTACCATATAATTATTTTTACTCGGCTTTTGGGAAATTATTATTTGAGTTCTATAAAAAGCTTATTTAAAATTTGACATAAATTTAGAATAATAAATATCCCGGGTTCGCACATATAATGCGTCAAATAAATCGTATTATTTCGTGATAAGTATTATTTGTTATTATAGCGTCAATAGATAATTTCAACTGTCTACTTATTACGGTTCATGAGAACCTCACTGTCAGACAGAAGGACTGACAGCGGACGCTTAGAAATAGGGTCCCATTGGCAGCTTTTGGGTAGGGAAGTAAAAAATAAAAAAAATATTTGTAATCTCCTTCGTATAGCCCCACAAACTTATCTGGCCCCGTGGCCAGGTTTAGTTTAACTTTGACGGCCATTGATTTGGGATGTCATATTTACGATTTATAACGTATTAAAAAAAGCTACTTACTAGATCTCGTTCAAACCAATTTTCAGTGGAAGTTTGCAAGGTAATGTAAATCATATATTTTTTTTAGTTTTATTGTTCTCTTATTTTAGAAGTTACAGGAGACCATTTTGGAAGTGTCTATCGCGCAAACTATTCACATTAGAAAAAAAAATATTTGAAACCTCAATATCATTTTTGAAGACCTATCCATAGATAACCCACACGTAAGGGTTTGATGAAAAAAAAAATTTGAGTTTCAGCTCTAAGTATGGGGAACCCCCAAAATGTATTGTTTTTTTTTTCTATTTTTGTGTGAAAATCTTAATGCGGTTCACAGAATACATCTACTTACCAAGTTTCAACAATATAGTTCTTATAGTTTCGGAAAAAAGTGGCTGTGACATACGGACGGACAGACAGACAGACCTATCAAACATAACAACGCTTTATAGTAACAACTGTTATCCAATGGCTGTAAAAATTACAATAAATTGCCTGAAAGTATTAGTAATTTACCAAACCGCAAGTCAAGGGATTAAATAAATTTAAAATTATATTTAAAAAAATGTTATCATGTGAATGTTTTTATTCAATAAACGATTATTTCAATTATAAATTTAGGTATGAATAAAAATTTAAAAATCTTATAGATATAGTTTATGTTATGTGAATCTTAAATCTGTTTTATTGCTTAATTTATTTTGTGAATGTTAAAACTCAATTTTATTTTCTATTTTATCAAATTTTTACATTGTATTAATCAATTTTGCATACCACTTGCTGGTGAAGAGTGAGCACGTTTATTATTATGACCTTGTATGTACCACAATTCGATCGAAATAAAAATCATTCATTCATTCACTAGAGTGGGAGACTGAAATTTTATGTTGGCAACACAGATTTGAGAAAAGTTGGCAATACCGAAACGTCCTTGGAATGTCATTATTTATTTCGCAAACCAGTTGGCGTCAAATGAGTCAGAAGATATCTCAAGGTCTATAGCTTTCTCTGTCTACGCCTACGCCTGATTTTCCACTGAAACTTCAATCTTTGTCAGTTTTGACAGGTTTTATACATATTTTTTTTCTACTGATTTTTCGGTAAAAGTTTGGTAATCTGCTATTTCCGTAAATATCAGTGGTTTCATTATTGCACGATAGATCCGCCATCCAATAATCTTTTGACAGATCACTTGAAAATATTTTTATCATTATGAGACGATTGTGCGGCCATTGCATTTTTGATGAGTTTTGAGATTTGAGTGTATAGGTGAAAATGATAGGAATCCAACAATAGTCATAGCTGAACTATATAGTTTATTGAAGAAATTTAGAGATACCACTATAATTGTTTTAAATGTTATTCTAAATCCGTATCTTAATGAAAAAGTTTTGAATTCTAATATAAAATTAATGTGTAATAAATTTAATAATTGCTTCTTTATTGAAAACCAAGAAGACATATGTAAAAAAAACAATTATTTAATTGACACCTATGACTATGAGTCTAAATATTTAAAATTAAAATCGAACACAAAAAAAAAGGGACAGGCAACTAAATTAAAATCTAATAAATGTGAATCGTCAATGTATAAGAAAGGGACAATACCATATTATTTTAACATACTGAACAATAAAAACAAACAAGATTTTACTCAATGCATTGAAAGCCAAACGCCGATAAAAAAAACAATTCTAGATTACTTCCCTAAGATATCTAAGCATAAACAGAAAATACAGTCTGAAAATAGAGCTGACAACTTTTTTCGAGACTAATGAGTTCAATAAGTCTTTAACCATTTTCCATCAGAATATTGCTGGTATAGTAAGTAAGAGGGAAATAATTGATATAACTGTCCAAGAACTTATTGAAAATAAAAAAAACATTGATGTCATGTGCTTTAGTGAAACTTTTATCAAGTCAGGTAGTGAAAGCAATATAAATATTGATGGTTTTAAATTTGGCGCAAGTTTCTCTAGAAGTCACCAAAAAAGGGGGGGTGTTTGTATATTGTGCCGGAAATCTATAATCTCACATGAGCTTAAATACATAAAGGAAATGTCAGAGGAATCCACGTTTGAGTGCTGTGGAATCGATATTCCAACATATAAATGTATTGTTATATGCGTCTATAGAACCCCAAGGTCTAACCCAAATATTTTCTTTGAAAAACTTGAATCCCTTATGAATAAACTGAAGCATAAAACTAGACGTAAAATTATTTTAGCTGGGGATCTTAATATTGATACTCTTAAAACAAGTAAAATCTCGTCCGAATTAATTAGAATTGTATCGAATAATAAATTTAAGTTACACATTTCTGTACCGACGAGGAAAAATGCGTGCTTGGATCATATAATAAGTAATGTCTCGGATGCCACAAGTGACATTCATAATTTGGGTCTATCAGACCATAATACGGCACAGTCTATAACATTTCCTATTAATAATAAAACGCACCCAGTCGTTACCTGGTTTCAGAACAAAAGAATGTTTAATCGTGAATATATAGAAAAATTTCGTGAATGTTTATGCAGTCTATCGTGGCATTTTGTTTTATCTAACTCTAATACAGACACTGCTTTTGACGCTTTCCACAATACGCTGAAATTGTTATATGATCTGTGCTTTCCAATAGAGAAGATAACAATTAATAATAAACCTAAGCACTCAACATGGATTACAAAGGGTTTAAAAAAATCTACAGTCACTAAAAGAAAATTACGCTTTAACTATTATAAAACAGTGAATGTTGCATCAAAAACGAAATACCTACACTATTCCAAACTATTAAAAAAATGTATAAATAATGCACAAAAAATAACGAATTCGAGATTTATTGCTAGCTCTAATAACATCTGCAAAGCGACATGGAAATTAATTAATAATAACTGTTGTAATTCTAAATATAATGAAAAATCCAGTATAAATCAATTAATATGTAATAATGAAATAATTACTGATCCGATTGACATAGCCAATAAATTTAATAAATATTTTATTGACATGACAAATAATGATAGTAATTCTTTTAATAATGTTAACGGCAAAAATTTTGTAGACAGGTTGAACATAAATGCAGTAGATTCAAGTATATTTCTATTACCTACTGACGATTATGAAGTTATTAAAATAATTGATTCTCTTAAGATGACTAGCTCAACTGGCTATGATAATATTGAAACAAAAATTTTGAAGTCATGCAAAAAGGAAATAGCACCAATATTAAGCTATTTAATAAACCTCTCATTTTCTAGCGGTATATTTCCTAAAGCAATGAAACTATCTGTAGTAAAGCCAGTATATAAAAAAGGTGATTTAACTGAAATAGATAACTATAGGCCCATTTCTCTTATACCTGTTTTATCTAAAATCATTGAAAAGGCTATGTATAATCGTTTAAATAATTTTCTGACTAAATTCAATATCCTTAAAACTGAGCAGAATGGTTTTCAAAAAGGAAAATCAACAACACTGGCAGCATTCACTCTTGTTAATAAAATTATTGAAAATATCGATAAGCGGAAACCCGTTACCACAATATTCTTTGATATGAGTAAGGCATTTGATTTTGTTTCCCATACTCTACTCTCACGTAAGTGTGAAGCATACGGAATAAGAGGGGTTGCAAATGAATGGCTTAAATCATATTTACATCAAAGACATCAATTCGTGGAAATATCAAAGCTTGACTCAAATCTCACTGAAAAATCTTACAAATCTACAATTGAAACAAATAGTGTAGGTGTACCTCAAGGAAGTATACTAGGGCCTTTACTTTTCCTGATATATATAAATGATCTACCAGATATTATTGATTATGACTGCACCCTTTTTGCAGATGACATTTCAGTTATTATTCCATGTCATGATACCAAAACATATAATGATCAAATAAATAATACAGTTCGGGCTATAGTCTTATGGCTACGACACAATAATTTAAAAGTGAACATAAACAAAACAAAATATATACAATTTGTAAACAAAAATGGCAAAAAGCACAATTTAAATATAAATTTTGAAAATCAATTGATTGAAGAGTCTACCCAGACCACATTTCTTGGCATTCTCCTAGATGATAGATGTTCATGGTCTGATCACATTAATAGTATTTGCAAAAGATTGAACTCATTCGTGTATGCCCTATGGAAGCTTGCAAAAATTTCTAATATTGATACAGCAATTAAGGCTTATCATGGTTACGTCTGTTCTATGCTCAGATATGGTATTGTTCTATGGGGTAACTCTTACCACATAAAGAGAGCCTTCCTGGCTCAAAAACGATGTGTACGTGCGTTCTGTGATGTTGACAGTCTTACATCTTGCCGACCTCTTTTTCGTAAGCATAATTTACTCACAGTCCCTTCTTTATACATTTTCGAAATGTGCAGTTTTGTAAAATCGCATCCACACTTGTTTACGAAAATGAAAAGCATATGCAACTTTAATTCTAGATATCCTAATAAACTTGTATTGCCAAAAATGAAAACGATGCTGTACAACAGAAACAGCTATCCAATGGCCATAAAAATTTACAACAAGCTCCCAGAGGACCTAAAAAATGTACCCTCAAATTTATTTAAAAACAAATTAAAGAAATGGCTAGTTCAAAAATGCTTCTATTCCATAGATGAATATTTAAATAATTTGTAAATTGTATTTTTCCATATATGTAATGAATAGCTATTATCTTATTGACATACCGAATATAATTTAAATAATATTGGCAATTATCTGAAATGTTGTAATGACTATGAGGTTTTATTTTTATTTTTTATGATATAATTGAAGGTTTTATTTTATAATTTTTATTGTACCGTGTTAGTTGTAATATAAATTTTGCATGCCAGTTTCTGGTGAAAAGTGAGAACTATGTATTATAGACTAAGATCCTATGTTATACCACATTTCCTGCAGAAATAAATTATTCTTCTTATTCTTATTCTTGACATTTGGGGCATTTAGTAGTAGTTGAACATTGAAATAAATATGAATTCTATACTGAGATGGCGAAGTGATGGCATATCTGTCGCGATGAAGGTATGAATATAATAAATTCATAATTTGTATGTTTCTAATACAATGAGTTCTTTAAGGGCCTTGTTCTTTTTGTTTACAGCTTTATGGTGTACAATTCAGAATTATCTAATATATTCTTACTATACATACATATCGCTTGTTATGCCAATAATATTTCTATTGTAGATTCTGATTGCTATGGCATTTTATGCTACTGGGTCATACCAGACATTAGTTGGGCAGAGCAATTTCCTTACTGTCTCACAGAAATCTGTGTCAAGAGCTGAGATAAGTTTTAAATGGTTGGGATATTGAGTGTCTCAGTAAGACACTCAATACCCCAACCATTTAAAAAAAATATGTGAAATGGCCAACTCACCTTCATCAAAACCAAGTAAGACGAGTCAATTGTATGAAATTACCTACTAGCGAATAACAACATTCAGTTCCACAATTGTAGGGTTTCATCAACAAGGAACCCGACGTTTCGCCATGTACATCCCTCTGTCTGCCCGCGTCATTTGCCTTACGATCCCCAAGATTCGGGATGTATAACCGCATGGTTGGTCAGGCAATGGGAAGGCAGGTGGGAATTGGTCTGTCCTCGGCTTAGCTCAGAAACTTAGTACTAGAAAGCTGTAATGTGGCATGAGTATGCATATTCATCACGCCGACAAAGTATAATAATTAAATCTTGTAAAAAATTATAGAGTACCTCCATGGTGCCTCCCTAATCCGTATGCCCCACGCCGCGTCCCGCACCAATTCCTAACTTAATAAGCGTGCGATCTTTTTGTTATTTTTAAAGAAGTATCTCAAAAACTATGCATCCAAATTATATGATGTAAAATATTATCAACATAAAATGACCTTGGTAATAGCATATTTTTTTGTAAGGACTTTAAATAGGAGTGCATCTAAAGAATTTTTAAAAGAATCTTTTTTGTTATCCAAAGCCTAAATAATGAATGTTCAGATCCCTAACTTGAGGAATTATGGATTGCTTATACAAACCCTATTTCACCCCTTTCAAGATTATTTTTTGAGACAAAAGATCATAGCCTAAGTCCTTCCCCGGGTTATATCATAACCCGGGTACTACATACCTATGTTCAGCCGTTTAGTCGAGAAAAAGTAACAAACAAACAAACAGAGTTGCTTTCGCATTGATAATATTAAGTATGGATAACTTAGATTTAATATTTATCGTGTATCTGTAAATAATTTCAACTGTTATGGTGGTATCTACGTAATTATCCGCGGGTTGCTAGAACGTGTATGAAATGTCAAATCAGGTGACAAACCGTCATAATTAGCAATCTGTTGACAGCCTTTGAGTTGCTGAAAAGAAAAACAAAGATAAATTATCTAATTGATTGTCAACGGATGATTTATTTATTTCATTCACTTTCATTCACTCCTTTGTGTTTTGTTTCTGTCTCTCGCGTAGCACTGTCCCTTTCGTTGTCGTTGTTGTTGTTTATGATATTCGCCAAAAGGCTGGCAAAGGTCATAAAGTCAAAAGCCATACAGCCTAGTCTTATTTTCAATTATTCATCAAATTCAAAAAAATCTTTATCTTATTTTGACAATATAACCATACACATATTATGGCTTACAAAGCAGCCAGTGTCATGTTGGTTGTTCCAGCCATTTTATTTCATATCAACCAAGATGACCCTGGCAAGTTCAATAGGTCGTTTATTGCATTTTAAAATAGCTTTTCATGCAAAAAAGTACTTAATTTAAGGTTTAAAATTAATTTTATAATCAGTTTTTATATTGAACTGCTTTAAAACCTATTATTTATCACAACAAACACTTTAATTCTCGAATAATTGGTCCATTATCTCCAATTAGCTAACTGACAATGTGACAAGGCGTTGACATGAGAATTAGCTTTCAGAAACCCAAAAATGCGATAATTGACGAATAATTGGAGATTTGACACTTGGAATAACAAACTGTTGACAGATTGTTATTTGCCTCTTTCAGCAACTCAAAACACGATTGACTGGAGATTGACAGCATGTTACGTAATTTTTCGATAATTTTGCTTTCTAGCAACCGGCGGTATGAGTTATAATAATTATGACTATTTAAATAATTATTTGAATAAATACTTACGGAAATGAGTTGTTTTTTTATGGCAACTCTACTACTATCTATCACAACACTAAGCGCCCCTGTACACGATGCCGCCGCCGCGCCGGCACCGAGCCGCCGCCGCACCTTAGCCGCGCCGCCGCCGCTTGATTAAAGCATTCTATACAGTTGTCAGTAATACATTGCTAGCTACGGAGATGAAACGTGTTGCACGTTCGTTGGCGGCTGGCAATGGAATAACTCAATCAAATAATGGCGGACAACGTCGCGGTAGCGGCGCGGAGGCGGCGCGGCGGCGGCATCGTGTACAGGAGCGCTAATAAGAGACCATTATGAGACCATTATGCGACCATTATGAAATATTAGACTGCGCACATCGGCTCAATGATAATTGAATTACAATTGAATCGTGTCGGAATGACATTTTAGCAGACTTGGCCCCCTGATCTGATGACAATGGCACTAAACGGGACGTGTACTCTTTCAAATAAAAAAGAATTTTCCAAATCGGTTCATAAATGACGGAGTTATGAGGTAACAAACATAAAAAAAATACAACCGAATTGAGAACCTCCTCCTTTTTTTGAAGTCGGTTATAAATCGGCCCGGAGTTTGACTAACGCACCGAGGATCCCGATAGACTATAATTTCTTGGTTCCAAATTTCAGATCATAGGTCGTTGAAATGTATACTGCTGTGACAGACGGATAGACGGACAGACACAATAAGGGTTCCTTTTCATAAATTTTTTGGTTCGGAACCCTACAAACCTAAATATTATTATTTAGTTTAAAATACCAATTGAAAGTTCTCAAAACTCAAATACTTATTACGGTACATCAAATACCGAAATTAAATTTCTTTGTAACCGCTCAGTGTTTCGAACATTATAATTAAATATTTCAATGAAATTAAAAATTACTTTGGTTCAGTAAATAAATTTAATTGAGATCGTGTTCAATCAAATGTGAAAATTAAGGAGTATTTTAATACATTTATTTTCAACACACTCGCTCGTAAAGTGACATTTATTGCAAAATACAAGTCTGTTTTTTTCCTCGCAAGTGTGTTGAAAAACGTCGTATGACACGCGTGTGCCTTATACGAGTGATTACACTCTCGGCTCCCTTATGCCCTGATGTGCTAATAACCAAATTTGCACACATGTATCATCATCAGGCAGTCAGTTCACCATAGGCTATACACGCTTGCAACACCAGGGGTATCACTCACGCGTCGCTGACCCCGCAAAAATCTCTTCACACCTATAAGAACCAAGAGAGACAAGTTTAAATCTATTAATATAATGACAGTGTCGTCACAGTACATATATGAAAATCTTATTCATGTGAGGAAAAACTTAAATAACTTTCCTAAGAATAGTGACACTCATAGTTTGAACACTAGAAATAAGCACAAACTTGCTGTACCTTTAACTCGGCTCAGCAAAGTCCTTAACTCTTTCAAGGGGCAATGTATACGTTTCTATAATAAAGTACCCAAAGAAATCCAAGAGCTACCTATACATAGATTCAAAAAGATAGTTAAACAAAAGTTATGCACGAAAGGGTACTATAAAGTTTCTGATTTTGTAGATGACAAGAATGCATTTGAATGAATTGTTCGCTTCGCAGGCTATTGTTATATATATTTTGTAATTGTAATACTTCTATTTACATATTTAAAAAAAAAAAGACTTGCTGAGTTTCTTGCCGGAGTCTTCTCAGTTCAAGTTGTATTTGGAACCGGTGTAGAGCCATTTGTTAACGTTCACAAGTGCCCTATCAGGGCCTAAATTGAATAAATGCTTTTTGAATTTGAATTTGAACCCCATGCTAGTTCTTTCCTTCATGAGCATCAAGCCAAACAACTCCTCAGAACACAGTACGTTATACAAAAGTTAGAACACACATAAGGAAGGATAATCTGTCCTCGGACTAAGCTAAGGGGTTCAAATCCGCTTGTGAGCTCGAGATCATCAACAATTTTCATGGCAAGTCGCAAACTGGTATCAAGCTGCCCCTACCGATGATTCGGGAATCCAGCTCCTACTCTATATGGAGCTGGAATAAGTCCAGCTTACTTATAAAGTGCAGTCTTTACCCCAACGTTAAGTTTCGTATCAATCTATTGAGTTATATTGGTTCTAAAAAATAAAATTGGTATAAAAATATTACCAGAACAGGAGCGCACAATTTAAAATCCCCAAAAACAAATATCAGTTTACTGACGACAAATCCCATTATCACTATCGAGTCAGACCAATTTCCGGCCCAAATCCTCACCTCCCCCGTCTCTCACTGCTCCCGCTGTCATAGTAATGCTAATTAATTTTAATTTAACCCCTATGATGTGCCCGCATTATAATAAAATGCATTTTAAAATGAGCTCTGTTTATGTTTGAAAAGTTGGGGATTGTGGTTTAATTAATTAAACTAAATAGTTTACGTGACAGGATTCATAATGAGCAGAAACATATCTTTTTTTTTTACTACTTAGTTAGCAAACAAGCATACGGCCCGCCTGATGGTAAGCGGCTACCGCAGCCTAAGGAAGCTTGCAATACCAGGGGTGTTACTCACGCGTTGCCGACCCTACATACATACATAGCTATATATACATAGCTCGTAGAGTTAGTAAAGGTGCCAGTTCGCAGCAGATAGTGGCGGTACATACTTTGAGAACGAAACTTACGTTACCTACACTATTTTTTAAAGAGTTTTTAAACTGACAGTGACTGGGCGTTGGTTTTCATATATTTTTTAATTTTGAAGGAAACAGATTGTCCAAGAATAATGAACAAGGAACAACAAAACTGATCGTGGAAACATCTGGAAATGCATAAATAAATACCTACGCGTTGTAAAATAAAGGGTACTGACCTGTTATTTGTAGCTTGCGTCCCGCAATAAAATATTTACAAAAAAAAAATGAAAATCCTAGATAATGTGATATACATATATAACGGGAACTTTTAGAGGGGTTAGAGCATAGTGTTTATTCGCTCAAAGAGCAGCTCGACTGGGGAAGTACCTACCTCATACTACAGAATACCGCAGACATAGCATTATGTTGTCCTGCGCGTGACTCGCGTGAGTAAGGTCGCCAGAGCTCATTGAGGGTCCGCCTTCCCCCCGAAGGGTCGGTAACGCGTGAGTGATGCCTCAAGTGTTGCAAGCTTCCCTTATGATGTTGCATCACCCGTAGCATCACAAGCGTCCATAGGTTTACGGTAACTGCTTACCACCAGGCCGCCGTATGCTTAAATAAATAAATATCATCCAAAAAGCTCGGAGTGCTCAACAAAGCGAAGCAGTACTTCACATCGCGGCAAAGGCTGCAACAGGCCTCATATGAAAGATATGTTCTGTTCATCTGTGGGCGGGGGCACCTGGATACCAGCTTGGGCCTTTAGACTCGGTTCAGCGACGTGCCGCTAGACTTGTCGATGATCCCGAGATCACAAACGGTTTAGAGCCCATCAGTCTAAGGAGAGACTTTGCCTTTTTATGTAATTGTGTGTGCTACCGCTTGTACAACGGACAGTGTTCTGTAGAATTGTTTAAGATAATGCCCACGGTTACCTTCCACCATCGCAACTCTCTCCATCAACGGAGAGTCCATCCTCACATATTGAAACCAGAATTATTTCCAACTGTGCGGTCTCAAAGGAGCTTCCTTCTGCGGACGCTCAGATTGTGGAATGAGCTCCCCGCCGTGGTTTTCTCAATAGAGTACATCATGGGGATTTTCAAAAAGGGTGTGAAGAGATTTCTGCGGTGTCAGGAACGCGCGAGTAACACCTATGGTGTTGCAACTGTCCGTAGGCTACGGTAACCGCTTACCATCAGGCGGGCCGTATGCTTGTTCGCTACCTAAGTAGTATTAAAAAAACCTGGGACATGTGTTATTAAAATACTTTAGATATATGGAGTTTGACTGCAGATTCAAATATATAAAAACCTTATGCATGATGTCCCTAACCTCTCCCCTATCTGTCTATCTGCTTAGATTGCCAAATTCACGATGAAATTCTACTAACAAGTTTGTTGAAGAAGCAAGCTAGTCTATCCGTTTATTGTTGGAGGATCCAATTAGGATAGCCGGGATCCGCTGGATTTGAGCGCCATTGTGACAATGCATGGATGATATCGCCATTACTCTGCGTATTGCGGGTTGAAGTAACAAAATTACTGTCTAATGAAGTATACAGTGAATGTCCCACCCCTAATTATGTCACCACAATGCTGTTTATTTAAGCTTGCTAGTGCTGCACCCATATTAACCAGTGTAGTTCAAACTTGTACAATGGATTTGCTTCTATTGTGTTTTCCGAACAGTGTTGGTGGGTGATAAAATGTTCCTGATGATTGTCATCGGGATGATGTGTGTGGGATATCTGTATAGTATAATTACAATGATTGAATCAACTAAAAATTAAAAGGCATACAATATACGCAACATATAGGTAGGTTGCAGAATCCAAAATACCAAACGCAAGCATCATAATAAAAACCGGCCACGCGCGAGTCGGACTCGCGCACCGAGGGTTCCGTATAGACTTGTAGGTATGTAAATAGTTCGTTCATCACGGGAATCGAGTCTCGAGTTTTTTCCCGAAATTATGTTTTTTTTTCTGATGTAACTACAATTTTTTTTTGTTATTTCTTTCTATTTATTTTGTTTTTGTTGTTTGCATATTTTGTATTTTTGTGATGTCTATTGTCTAAATTCATGCTTTTTACCAAAATTCATATTTCTAGGTCAACGGGAAAAGTACCTATAGGTTTTGATTCCCTTGTGAAGTTGTGAATCTTGCGAACATCAAAATATGCGTCATAAACCTCCGTATCCGTATCATTATTTTGAGTTGACTTAGAAATTTGATTTTGTCACTGCTCCAAGGGATTGCACACCTGAGTATTTGATATTAATTTCAGCTTGTTACTTCCACGCGTTCCTAAGAAAAAGGGTCTGGACAGACGGACAGACAGACAGACAGACAGAGGGACAACAAAGTGTTCCGTTATAAGGGTTCCGTTTTTTTTCTTTTGAGTTACGGTCATACGGTAACCTAAAAAGTAGGGATTCATTGCGCAGAATTGAATTATTTTCAACTTTGCTTCAAATATAAATCTGACGTGTAAATGGCAAGAAATAAATTGAATTCAGTACAATAAAATTGATAGTAATCATCCAAATAACAAAAAATATTTCCATCACGCTAAAAGCAATTCGTGGGCTTGCGATTGGCTGTTTTAATAAACAGTTTAGAAAGATAGATTTTCTAACGCCATTTTAACGGCCCGCAGTATTATTCAGTGCAGTTAGTGAGCATTGATTTATTTGCCTTATGAAGAGTTTCGAGTTCCATTGTACTAGAGTACCTGCTCCTACATTGAATTTAAATCAATTTGTGTTCATTACTTTAATTTAATTCAGATTTTCCAACACGGACAAGAAAGGGGGACCCAATTAAAGCAAAGAGTTCTCCAAAGTTGGGAACACTTTGGCAACTACTCTAATATTACAAGACCAGGAGTATCAGTCGCCCTTTGGAGACTCTGCAATACTCTTTTTCTCCTCACCGGTCGGAAAGCGTCAACTTTCGTCCCGCTGCGCTTAACGCTTGATGAAATGCCGCTTTCCGCCTCCGTTGAAGAGAAAAATAGTATACACACCTTGGGCAGGAAATAAGAAAGCCTCAGATCACATGTTTGTCGACCTCGGCTTCTTCTTACTTTCTTGCGAAAGGTGAGTAATAATTCAAATTCAAATTCAAATTCAAAATCATTTATTCAAATAGACCTTCGCAGGCACTTATGAAAAGTCTGACTCTAATACTCTAATACCGGTTCGGAAGGTTGCATTTGCTGAGAAGAGCCGGCAATAAACTCAGCAATTACTCTTTTCAAAACAAGCTTAGATTCATTACATAATTTTACATTCTAATCGCACTGACAACAATTGCGTGCCCCGGCGCGGCGGCAAAACTACAAAGAAGACTGAATCTATATTTAATAAGTAAATAAATAAATGGCAAACTTAAGCAGACCAGCCCCCACAAGCAGCACCTGTTCACAAGTATGACGCGTGTGGCAGCCATCGCCCTCTTCGCCATATTGGAGGGAAGTGAGCGACCCGTCACACGACGCCGCCGCAAGCAAAGGCCTTAAAGTGAGCATGACTTACTTAAGTCTGCCTTAGAAACTACTAAACACGCAATTTGTTATCACTGTGACTATTGACAAGTTTATACTAAATATCATTAGGTATATAGAAAATATAACAATTAAGTAGACAGACAGACATAATATATCAGTGAATTTAGAAATAAATGAAAAACATTAAATTGAATTAATTACTATAAGTAATAATCAGTAAATTAAACAAACAAAAAAAGAAGATAACTTATAATAATAATAGCATACTTTGAATTAAAATTAAAATTAAAATGGACCTTGAACTAGCTGCTAAGCGAAGCAGGTGCAGAGAGAAGCTACTTCCATACATCCTTGTGGTCAATATAATGAGACACTTTATAATAGGCCCTACTCAACAACCGCTTTTTGATATGTTCCTTAAATTTAAATTCAAATTCAAATTCAAATTCATTTTATTTGCCATAAAGTGTAGTACATAACAAGGTGTAAGGAGCTGTTTAAATTGATCGTACACTTTGTCAATAGCTGACATGCAAACATTTAAATTATTTAAAATTAACATTACATATGAATTACTTTTACAAAATTAAATATTAAAACACAAAACAACATTTAAAAATCGAAATTAAAATCATTCATAAATAAAAATGTCAAAGCAACACACACAATTATTAAATTAAACAAAACAAAAGAAAAGATATAACATAATCCAAACATACGAGTCTTCATTACGTTTTGAGCAACTCCCTAACATCGTAGAAACTACGTTCCAACAACCATTTACGTAGCTCATATTTAAAACGATTAATGGGTAAGCATTTTAATTCATCGGGAATTGCGTTGAAAACCCTGGTTCCCATTACAACACTGTTTTTATTGTATACAGTTGTTTTCGGAATTCTGTCCAGAACCAATCTGTCTCGATTTCTTGTGTTTCTGGGAAAAAGAACCGAGGCTTGTTTGAAAAACATTGGGTATCTTTTAACAAATATTGAAAGTTCATAAATGTACATGCTGGGTAGTGGTAGAATTCCAAGTGCTTTAAAAACTGGTTTACATGATTCGTAGGGGGGTATTCCGACCATCGCACGAATACATTTCTTTTTTACTAGGAAAGCTCTATTCAAATGATTAGAGTTTCCCCATACTAGCAATCCATACCTAAGAACGGAGGCTACATAACCATAGTAAGCTGCCAGAATTGTTTTTCGCTCAGCACATTTTCTAAGCCTATATAAAACATAAACAAAACGATTCAATTTACTGCATACTTTATTGACATGCGCTTGCCAGTTACAGTTGGTGTCTAAAACGATTCCTAGAAAATCAGTTTGAGTAGTTTCTCTGATTGTTTGATTTTCATATTTAACAGTAGTATTTACTTTTTTGCCACCTTGATTACAAAATTGGATGTAACTTGTTTTATCAAGATTTATCTCTAAATTATTATTATTAAGCCAGGATATTACTAATTTAATTATGTCATTTAATTCGGATTCGATGTCAGTGCCGTAATTTTTCGTAATTATAATTGAAATGTCATCTGCAAACAATGTGCATTCATATTTAGTGATGTCCGGAAGTTCATTAATATAAAATAAAAATAAAAGTGGACCTAAAACACTTCCTTGAGGCACGCCAGACCTATTTAGTTCATATCCTGACTGGAAATGTGCAATTTCATTATTTTTACTGATGTTACAAATTTCTACACATTGTGTTCGATTCTCTAAATAAGATGCAATCCAGCTTAAAGCAGGTCCTCGTATTCCGTAACCATTCAGTTTTTCAATAAGTAACTCATGTGACACAAAATCAAATGCTTTAGTCATGTCAAAGAACACCACGAATGTTTGTTTGCGATCATTTAAGCTATTAAGAATTTTAGAAACAAGATTATAGCAGGCTAAAGTTGTTGATTTTTCTTTTTGAAAGGCGTATTGATTATATTTAATAATATCAAATTTAGTTATAAAATCGACTAATCTTCTATGCATAGCCTTTTCACAGACTTTTGCCAGAATAGGTATTAAAGTAATTGGGCGATAGTTACTTAATAACGTTTTATCACCCTTTTTATATAAAGGCTTCACTATAGATTTTTTCAATAAGTCGGGAAAACATCCGTTTTCGAATGAGAGGTTAATCAAATACGTAAGTATAGGAGTCAATTCCACATTACAAGATTTAATTACTTTAGTCGCAATCTCATCGTATCCTTCCGCAGACGTATTATTAAGACTATTTATAATGTTGAATACTTCATCCGGATTAAATGGTTTTAAGAACATGCTGCTAGGTAAAAAACTCGAATTTGATTTGTGTCGCCTAGTACCATTTTTTGTCATGTCTATTTGGTGTTTATTAAAAGCATTGGCAATATCTACGGGATCTTTTAGAATCTCACCGTTATCATTAATTTCTTTTATGAACTCAGTTTTATACTGCTTTTCTGTTTCATGTTTGATAATTTTCCAAGCTGCTTTACATTTATTTTTTGATGATGACATAATTCTATCATTACATTTCCGCTGCGCCACATCAAAACAGCGACGTAACAATCTAGAATATGCTTTGTATTCTTTTTTTGTTTTATCAGATTTGTCTTTATAAAATTTATAACGAAGTGATCTTTTTACTTTACAACTCGTCTTAAGACCTTTGGTTATCCACTTTGGTCCCATGTTTGTACTCTTTATTTTGAGTTTTATTAGAGGAAAACTTAAATTGTATAATAAAGTAAAAAGATTATGGAAACATTCGAACGCTGCATTTATATTGATTTGCCTATACACCTCGTCAAACGTCAGGCTTTTCAAATACTTCCTAAATTTTGAAATATTTTCATCACTATAATCCCTCTGAAATTTAAAATACACGTCTATATTGGTTTTTTTCTCTAGAATTGGAATATTTAATATTTGTGCGGTATTGTGATCTGAAAGATCAAATTGACGAAGTTCACCTTTTGCCGATTTTATGTCACTAATGATATGGTCTATACAAGTTTGGTTCCTTGTTGGTTCTACAATATGAAAAGTCAAATTAAAGTTTTTTGTAATATTTAAAAGTTCTTTCGATTCGTTACTTTCCTTCAGCGTATTTATATTAAAATCACCCGCTATGACTAATTGTTTACTTGTTTTATTTTTAAATTTGTAAAGAATATTCGTAAGTTTATCGAGAAATAAAAATGGACTTGAGTTTGGAATTCGGTAGAAACACATTATTATAATATTAAGGTTCGAAATTTCTATTCCACAACATTCCATAGTTCCCTCAGTAGCATATTCAGTTAAAGAACAAACTTTGTATAAAAGACCTTCCTTTACCAAAATACATACTCCGCCTCGTTTCTTTTTTCTGCAAAAAGAGGACGCTAGGTTAAATCCATTTATATTAACATTTTGTTCATTCCCTTGATTCACAAAAGTTTCCGATAAGCAAATAACATCTGGTTCTTTATTTTCATCCCGTAAATCAGAAAGAACAATTTCCAATTGATTTCTTTTACTAAACAGACTTGCAATATTTTGGTGCATTATTCTAAAGCAGTTACTAGGTTCGAAAAAACGTGGCTGAGTTTTCAGAATGGCAATGTGTATTAGGTTTAATCATATCATTTGTAGATGAATGAGATCCGTCTCTTACAGTTACCCTCTTGAAGTAATAAGGTATAGTACCTTTTTTAGGCATCATTTGATGCGGTTTAGTTGGAATTTTAGGTATGACATGTACATTTTTAGGTTTCAACTTATTATAGGAGAGAAATGTTGTATCATCATCAAATTGGTTCAGGATTAAATTCATTTTTTTACATAACTCAATTCTATTGTCATTGATGGTCAAGAAATGACTTGGTAAATAATTCACAAAATTAAAATTTTGAAAATTATTGCATGTTACATTTAACAAATTATTTAATTTAATTATATTTAAATATTTATTCTCACTTATAGGTAATAGGAATACTGGGACAGAAGATATGGTCTTCACAAAAGCACAAAGTTCCGCCATCACTTTGAATGGATTTTTGTCTTCCTGTCCTACAGATAAGATGATGCGATCTTCGCTTGAAAAATTGTACAATTTGCATGTTTTAATTATTTCTTCTGTGTCAGCTCCAGGTTTTACAAAAGATATTATGTTGTAATGTTGATAGCGTATATGCAATCTAGATTTTCTCAGTAAATTCGAAAAGCCAGTAATCTCTTTTCCTCCAAAAATGAATAAGTTTCTATGTTCCTTTAACTCCTCTTTTTTCTCTACTTTATCTTTATCCTCTTCCCCTTGCGAATTATTCTGGTTAGAATTAATGTTTTGTAGTGTTTCTGTTTGCAAATCACAAAATTGTTTGCTTGAAGAAGATTTTTGTACAGGTTTTGTTGGTGTATGTAATTGTAATTGTTGTTTAGTACTAAGTAAGGTTTTCTTTTGTTTTTTACGACCAATCGGGGTGTTATTCTTAGATGTAGGAGTAATTTGGCCATTGCAAAGTGTTTTTAATGTATTTATTTGATTCTTAAAATGTTGTATATCCTTCTTGAAATCAATATTCTCCAACATTATTTTTTCAAGTTCATTTTGTGTACTACTCAATTGTAATTTTAAATTTTTTATTTCCTGTCTCATGTTTTCCATTTCACCGAAGTTCACATTTGTTGATATATCTAAACTTTTCATTTCATACTCAGAAGTCGTAGAATTTAGAGAAATATCCACAGATTCAGTCGACTTTGATCTAAAAAGTTGTCTCGGTCTTTTATTTACGTTAAAATCATCCATTTTTTATTGACCAAACCGAGGTTTGAACCCTCGACCTCTCGATCTGTTATGCTGTAGTTTAAGCCGTTAGACCAATTTTGGTCTGCTTGTTCGGTCGAAAATTACTATCTGTTTCTTGTTTCCGTTGTAAGCAGAAAGAAGTGTGTTTTGAGAATGCCCATATAAGGTAACGTTTCGAGAGACACGCACACAATGACTCACCCTGCCTGTCGAGCGTATGAATCTTCGTGGCGGCAACAATCTCGTTGTGTTGATTATGTATTTTTCGTGTTTTATGCAACTTGTTGTGATTTTGGTATTAGAATTTTTTGACAATAGATAGTCAAGCACTGAATCTATATACTGACAACTTTTCAACACACGATTCGGCGATATACTATTTTTAATAAAACTTCTTCAATGGAGCTGCTTACTGTGCGTGCGCTTCGGCTGACTCACGCGGCGTTAAAAAAGGACATACTGGTCATCCTATGAGGAATATACTATTCACACCCTATATCTCCTTTAAATCTTTCTACACGCTCAGCCTTTCAAAGAATTCGATAATTAAATTCTTAGAATTTATTTTATTTACTTATAGACAGCCAACAAGATTTTAAAATTAGGTCCGTGTTCACTAGAACGTCAAAGAAACCAGTTGAATTTGGAACCTGCGCAAATGAGATTAGTTTTATTTTCAATACACGATCTATTCTTGAGACTTGATTTGTAATATAGAACGAGATCCAAACTTAATCTAAATTAGAATTAGAACAAGATGGCCGACTTACGAACTGGTGGTAATTTCAGTAGCTTTGACCTTCATACGTGCCCTACTAGGGCCTAACTTGAATAAATGGCTTTGACTTTGACTTTGAACAAAATCCCACCCCTGAAATGGTGAAAAGGGATGTAACCGGGGCCAAAAGATTGTCATTCAAACAAAAATACCTACTAGATTTACTATCAAATATTTAACTTACTATGAGCATGAAATAAGTTCTAAGTTTCCACAGATACTTTATGATATTCTTGATCGTACATTGTATCTTTATATATAAAATTCTACTGCACGTGTGTATGTCACTGAATTGCTCCTAAACGGCGGGACCGATTTGAATGAATTTTTTTGTATGCGTTTGGGTGGCGCCCTGGATGGTTTAGATTCACAAATCAGCCCGGCAGATGGCGCTGCAGTCGATAATATAACCTAAATACAAACTGCATTCAAATCGGTCCAGCCGTTTAGGAGGAGTTCAGTGACAAACACAAGTAAGTACAGTTGATTTTTTTTGTATGCGTTTGGTTGATGCCCTAGATGGTTTAGATAGGGTAGGGTAGGGTAGCACCGCAGGGTAGGGTAGCACAACGCGAACGAAGTTGCGCCGGGCAGTTAGTAGTACTATAAATAGCGAAAGAAACCCGTGTTTATTACATAGTCGATAACATAAGGAACGAAAACCATCATAAATCCAATATTGGCCATGGATTTAGTATATAATATAGATACGGCAATAACTTCAGATCTCGCTTCCATACAGTCCATTCTTAATCTTTTCCTCTTTCTTTAAGTACATATTCCATCTTCATGACTCTTTTGAACTTCATGGCAATAGAAGCTTCTTTCCATGGGTAACTTCAGTAGCTTAGACTTAGACATAAAGCCGGCTTTTCACTATGGGATATAATAATATGGGATACAAGTATCTGTATTAATAGTAAAGTTTAACTACCTACTTATATTATTTGTGCAATAATAAATAAGGAAATAAATATATGTTTAGTATATAATGTAATGGATAATTATTAAGTATAATAAGTTTTGCAATACCCTAACAGGGTCCATGTACTACATAATATAATATGTTATTTTGTGTACCTACATTGTGCAATAAAGAAATAAAGAAATAATATATTACATCTTGAGATAATTATAATATTTTATAGCTCTTCATACATTTTATCGAAAGTATAGTTATAGTTTGGGATTTCGTATATTATTATGTATATTTTAGCATAATTATGACGAGCGATAAAATATTATAAATCATGATGTAATTTATATTATATTATATCCCATAGTGAAAAGCTGGCTTTATCTTACTGCGATAAGTGACGATGACACGTTCAGTTGCCAAATCAAACTGGTAGTGCTTAGAGAAAAAAAAAGGATATATGCGATTCACCTGATGGAAAATGGTTTCAATAACCAATACCAGTAGGATTGCCAATGAAATAAAAATAACTAAATAAGTACCGAAAAGGTTGCCTGGTGGAGATCATTTTTAGTGGTAAGGCCGCCCATTGTAACCATTTTAATTTATTTTCATGTGGTGTAACAATAAAGTGTCATCTATCTATACAAGTTGTTGTTTTGGTCAGCGACGAGCGACTTAGGGTCGATAATACAACTGATACTGGTGCTAAAAAAATATTAAAAAAAGACTTTTTTTATAATAATAAAAATAATATTATTTTGAAAATCATGTAATAAGCTAAAATAAAGACGTAAATACTCAACGGGAGTGCGAGGGAGTAAAGGGGTGGGGCAATGGCGGCTTGCGCCTAGCTCTAGTCAGTGCACGTGGCTAGTGACCATACTTTGCGGTAATTTTATTTCAAATTGAATAAGGTATTCTCAACGCATTTACAGTATTTAATGGTATTAAGTCCATTTTTAGAAAAAGTATTTTTGTACTACCGCTCCTGGGTCGCTTGTCGCTTACCAAAAAACACCCTGTATATCTACTTAATCTAATAAATGCAAATTTTAATTTATGTTTCCCGATTGGACTTGCTTACAAATGTTGTCATATCCTCTTTTTGTCATTCCGAGTATCCCGTATCGAAGACCGGCTCGGTAATCCTAATAGACACATCCATTTGGAAGGATTTTATCAGAGTATATATTAGTGGAGCTCTTTATATCTGGACTCGCACCATCTATGGATATTAGTCTATGGGAAAACTCAGTTTGGCAAATAGGTCATCTACTAAAAAAACATATTTTATGTTCAGTACATTAAGGTCGTGTGTTGGTCCTATGATGAGCAACTCACGCAGAAAGGTGAAGTTTTTGGTGATTGAACACCTTCTGAAGAAACCATAATTCGGTGGTAGGGTAGGGTAGGGTAGGTACCTTGCAGTTCTCGACTGCTAGATAAATAAAAAAACCGGTCAAGTGCGAGCCGGACTCGCATACGAAGGGTTCCGTACCGCAGTAAAATAAAATGAATGTTTTTACAGCGACTATACACACTATGTGATCTACAAATCGTAGGTTACGTAAAATCAAGTACAAAACGCCAAAATAGACGTTTTTTATCCGTTTAATTTTTTATTTTATTTCATTTTTATTATTTGTAGTTGCAGCGGCAATAGAAACTCACATTTTGTGAGTTTCAACCATATAACTATAACGGTTCATGAGATACAGCCCACTGACAGACAGACGGACGGACGGACGGACGAATGGACGGACGGACGGACGGACGGGCGAACAGTGGAGGCTTAGTAGGTAATAGGGTCCCGAAAGCACACTTTGGATACGGCAATCTAGAAAATGTATCCCAGAAGGATGACAACCAGTCAGCCGGCCCTGAAAAGCTAATGGTAAGTGCCCTCTAATAATTTAGAATTGATATATGTACAGCTTACACTGAAATCGCTGATTAATAATGTGGTTTGAGTATTTTTTTTACTAGTAAAGATCTTATTTTTATTAAGATCTTAGATTTTGGTTATACGGAACCCCAATAGAATGACGCCTGACTCGTATGACGGTTATATACTGAGGAGCGTAAAACGTTGTGCATATAAATGGTGCTTAGAAAGAAACAAATAGAAAAGGACAACGCTATTAACATGAAAAGGAGCTTAAATTTCCGACTGCGTATTCAATATTACATAATTCAACTCTTTATATTATGATTTCATTATTTTTAAAACAATAATATTGTTACTGACCAAAAAACCATTTTATAATAATGTTTGATATGAAATTGTTACCGATTTGTGTGTCTGTTAAAAAGATCTACATACAAAATCCAATGCGTGTCTGTCTATCTGTTTGAGACGTAGGTAGGTATGACTTCCAATGCCATTCATCCGATTGCAATAAAACTTTGGAGGTTCGTTGGTTTCTAACAAAGAAGCGCAATGACGTTGATTTTGCTTGCAATCTATTCCGCCATTTTCTCACCACCGACAATTCGCTTTGATTGGCTAAGACAAGGACACATGCGCTCTGATTGGCCAGGTCAAGAACAAACGATGCAGTGATTAGTCCTTACTGTTCAAAATCAGTGACAAATCACTGACTAGTTTCGGAATCAGATTGCTCGGTATTACTACTCTAAGGGATTGTTCCTCGATGTTTCTGGCATAGAAAACATAAAAACCGGTAAGAATCTGGGTCTGATTCGCAAACCGAGGGTTTATTTCTTGGTATAGGCCATAACTGTTGAAAATGAACTGCAAAACCTGTGGCAAAACAAAACCGCATAACTAAGTTTGAAGGTGGAAAGGGATACCGCTGTGACAGACGCACTGACTTGCAAGATAAGTGTTCCTTTTTTACCTTTTAATAATAAAACTCTCTCATCTTCACATACTTTGATTACATTGTAAGGACCACAAAGTCATCCATTACGCAAAATAAATATTGACATCACAACAATATCATTTATATATTTTTCCTAAGCCAAAGTCACAGGCAAACTCTATAGCATTCCCATAACACAACTTATAATAAAGAAACAGAAATAAAGAAGCACAGGCGTAGCACCCCATGGGGTGACGTCATAAATCGCTATAAAAACAAAAGACCCTTTTATGGTACACCATAAAATAAACCCGAAATGATAATAAAGTAGACCGTTGACCAGTTTAAATAAAATAACTTCTGTTGCCGCTATGAAGTTAAGTGACGTTAATCGCGACAGGTTATTGGATGGGATATCGTCTATGGTATTTGTTATTTTTGACAATTAGGTTGAATTGTGGTTTTCCCAATGGAGTACAGCATGGGGTTCTTCAAAAAGGGTGTGAAGAGATTTCTGCAGGGTCGGCATCGCTCGAGTAACACCCCTGGTGATGCAAGCGTCCATAGGCTGCGGTGACCGTTTACCATCAGGCGGGCCGTATGCTTGTTTGCTGCCTAAGTAGTATAAAAAATAAATATAAATATGACGCAATTTTTGTCAGTACGATTAGAATATAAATATTATGTATTGAATCCAAGCTTGTTTTGAAAAGAGTAATTGCTGAGTTTATAGCCAGCTCTTCTCAGCAAATGCAACCTTCCGAACCGGTATTAGAGCATTAGAGTCAGACTTTTCATAAGTGCCTGCGAAGGTCTATTTGAATAAATGATTTTGAATTTTGAATACCAAAAGAGAGTGGGACTTTCTGCAGAAGGAAGACAGAGGGGGTAAATCCTTAGCATCCTTAGCCCAACACTTGATCACATACTTTTGGATATGCAGGTTTCCTGACAATGAACCCCAATATGTGATGATTAGAAAAAATCTACGCAAATAACTTTAAGGGCATGATAACTCAGTGGTAGTGACGTCGAATACCGTGAAGGTCCCAGGTTCGAATCCTACAATCAGCTTGAGCTTTCATTGAGGAAAACATCGTGAGGAGACCATAGCAGGGTACTTTATTGTACCCGCCTGGTTGACTACCACCCTCAAATTGAAAATCTGTCGTCAAGCACCTATCGGTGAGTTTCGACAGCTGCAATTGAAAGACAGTACCTTCTAGGCTTTGTGTGATTACCACCTTCGGGTACATCATTATTTACCATGGTGAGATTGTAGTCAAACACAGGTCTATGCATAGGAAAAAGGATGGTAGAAAGGAACTCCTCTCAAATGCAACTGACGTATTACACCGTAAGGTGCTTGGTGACCGATTTTCCACGTGAAGGTCGTAGCCAGCTGGATGGGTACTACAAAGTGCCTACCTTGCCACATTTGTGGAAGACTTTTTATACAACTAAGTCTTGAAACAGGCATACGGCCTGCCTGGTGGTAAGCGGTTACCGTTGCCCTATGGACGCTTGCAACACACGAGGCATCACCCGTTACCGACTATTCCCTCCTCCCCGATGAGCTCTGGCGACCTTACTCTCGCGCAGGAACACAACATAAAGTTATTTGGCTGCGGTATTATGTAAGGTGGAGGTACTTCCCCAGTCGAGCTGCTCTTTGAGCGAAATAAAGCTATGCTCTACCTCTCTTGAAATTCTCTTCTCATTATGAGGAAACCATAACAAGTTTCCTTCACCAGATCAAGCTAATTTTACTCAACTTAACTGTTGATTAAGCTTATATAAAATCCACAATCTTTAATTAAACACTCAGATTAAAACATATAACGCCCTCAAAGTTAGGAAACTGCACTAAATTTATTCACTAGGGAGAACACTGAATACCACATCGCCAGAGTGGAGCCAGGAGTATCAACTAGTGTTGTACTTAATGATAATGAAACGCTCCACTAGTGATGTGCGCGGTCGATGGTTAGAACACGATGTAATTATTCTGGCATTGATTTTGACTCGCGATGCGTAAAACTTGCTTGTAGTCGCCGACCAGTAACATTTGTTGCAAGTCATGCGGGTTTTAGGGATGTGACTGCTTAAGAGTTTACACTACCCCAGCTCAAATCCAAGTTTTGCCCCCGCTTCACGGCCCGGCCGTGCAGCCCCCGCATCGCGCAGTCGCAACTATCTCACTCGCACGAGTTCATTACGCGGCAGGGGTCACGACGACTCATGAGTCGACCGTACGATAGGGTAAATACACCGTTATTTGACCCAAGTATGGAAATAAATAAAACGATTGTAGAAAATTACTAAAGCGCCGCACGATAGGGTAAATACACCATTATTTGACATCTTGTAACTAGGTATGGAAATAAATCAAAAATCAAAATCAAAAAGTATTTATTCAATTTAGGCCCTAATGAGGCACTTATGAACGTAAACTTACTCGACACGCACCGGTTCCAAATACAACTTGAACTGAGAAAGACTCCGGCAAGAAACTCGGCAAGCTTTTTATTTTAAATGTGTACTTAGAAGTATTATAATTTACAAACGATATATTATTATATAACAATAGCCTGCGAAGCGAACAATTCATTCTAATGCATTCTCGTCATCTACAAATTCAGAAACTTTATAGTACCCTTTCTTGCATAAGTTATGGTTTACTACCTTTTTAAATGTATGTATAGGTAGTTTTTGGTTATTTTATGGGTACTATATTATAGAAACGTATACATTGCTCCAAGCAAGTTTGTTCTTATTTCCATTTTTCAAAATTAATAAAATTAAATGACTGTTAAAAAGTACTAAAGCGCCATATGATAGGGTATATTTACAGTTATTGTATATCTAGTAGGTATGTAAATAAAATTTAAATTTAATTTCAATTCTAATACAATTAATATTGTAGACAAGTACCAAAGCATATTATTTTTTTACCTCAAGAAGACATTATTTTTAATCGACTTCAATAAAAGGACATTATCTATTCGACACGCATGTACGTAATATTATTACATAATGATAATATATTAATCGTAATATATTAGTACGCAATATATTCACATAATTCTGCAATATATTTGTATTATAGGAGCGTTTACTCCAG
Source organism: Polyploca ridens (assembly GCA_951394255.1). NCBI lineage: Eukaryota > Metazoa > Arthropoda > Insecta > Lepidoptera > Drepanidae > Polyploca > Polyploca ridens. The sequence goes on along the minus strand of OX596269.1, from coordinate 4,219,782 downwards.
ATACCATCGGCGATGACGTCAATGCAAGCAATGCCGTTTTTGTTTGTGTTCCGTTGGTTTTTGCATTCTGTAACAAAATATACTTTACTTCAATTGTGTTCATACTACTAAAATAATATGTGACCGTGGCCAATTACTGAGACAACCACTCTAATATTAGGGGTTAAAGTAAGAAATTGCCGATTTGTACTGAAAAATTGAAATTAGTTTTTTTTTTTAATTTTAGTTATTTATTTAATCAAAATAATTACCATTATTATTACACATTGCTGCCATCTAATACGAAGGTCATTTATGCCTTTGCGATAGAACTCTGGTGATCTAGATTCGACAAACTGTGTGAAAGCATTTTATACTGCCTCCTGAGAAGAAAACTTTTTATCACGTAGAAAATTGACCAAATCACGAAAAAAATGGTAGTCCGTTGGAGGAAGGTCTGGCGAATACGGAGGGTAACAAATGGTTTCTAATTGCAGTGCCTGTAGAGTTAAAACGGTTTCTTATGCTGTATGAGGTCTCGCGTTATCATGGAGCAATAATGGTGAAGATCGATTCATGAGTCGGGGCTTTTTCACTGCTAGTTTTGCTATCATTGTTCGGAGTTCGGCACTGTAGACATCTGCCGTTATTGCTTGACCAGATCGGAGAAAGCTATAGTGAATAACACCATATTGAGACCACCAGACAGTTACCATTACCTTTTTATTGGTAAGCTTTGCTCTAGGACACTGTTGCGGCGTTTGACCTGAGGTCATCCATTGCATTTTTCGCTTACGGTTATCGTAAAGAATCCACTTTTCATCACATGTCACAATTCGATTCAATATTCTTTCATTTCTGTATCGATTCAACAAGGCAACACAATTTTCAACACGCGTTTCTTTGTTCAGCGGGGTTATTTTAAAACTGTCGGATTCGATATCGGGAACGGATTCGGAAACCTTCACGGAATTCGGAAGCGTTTACGAAGATTATTAATACTGGTAGGAAATGGAAATTATATAAACTAAAATAAAAGCAAAATCGAAAATATTACGCATTTTTATTGTTGAAAGGCCTCATTTGAGTAGATTATATCAAATGCATAAAGACAGAAACTTGTTTTTTTGATTTTTTTATATTTTCAGCCTACATTTGTGTTTATAAAAATAAAAAATGTTTTCTAGTTGTATCGAACTTCATAAACTGACTGTATAGTTCATTGACTGATTGAAGTTTTGACGTTTCTCGACGGAAATGTCAATTCGAATCATCGAAAAGTTTCCGATAGCTTTTAGCAGGCGGAAATCTTTCCGAATTTTATTTAACGTATTTTTTTACCATTATTTCATATAAACTAATTATTTAAACCTATTTTAAGGCTAGTTGGTACCAAACGAAATGTGTTTGCACCTGTTTTAAGTAAATAATGAATGAGAAAGGTCTGCGGTTAATAATAGCTACATACTCAAACCTCGTAGGAACTAAAAAATATTGATCACAATAATTTTGGATGCTAGATTCACTACCACTATGTGGTACTACGTATCACCTACGACTGAGAGTATTCATAAAATATTTGTTTTATTAAACTGTCCATGAATGTACTGAAAAAAACCATTGACATAGAGGGCTTTTTGGCGAGACCTTACAAAGTGACGTTGCGTTTTCGTTTTATTGTCAAAAATGCGTGTATTTTGAGTTTTATTTCATATTATCTGTGGTGTTTTATACATTAAAAGATACATACATGTGCATCAGTGAAGGATAATTAAATTAATGATGTGTATTGTGACTTATCAAGTTGTCTCACAAAGTCCGTGAAAAGATTTCGTATAATGACCACCATTTATTTATTAAAACATGACGTTTATGGACGGTGACTAACAGTGCGTACTGTATGAAAATTATTTATTTTATGACTAGAATTTTTAACTCAAATACGACTAGGCTGTATGGTACAAACCTTTGCCTGACTTTTGGCGAATATTATAATCAGCAATTAATTTGACATATCAGTCATTTACGAAGTTCGATACAACTAAAATCTTTTTTTTATTTTTATAAACACAACTGTAGACCTAAAATCTGAAATATAAAAAATAACATGTTTCTGGCCTTATGCATTTGATATATGTGCCCAAATGAGGCCTTTCAAGAATAAAAATGCGTAATAATTTCTATTTTGCTTTTATTTTAGTTTATCATTTCCATTTCCTACCAGTATTAAAAAATCTTCGTAAACGCTTCCGAATTCCGTGAAGGTTTCCGAATCCGTTTCCGATAACGAATCCGACAGTTTTAAAATAACCCTGCAGATCAGCCAAATCATGAGGCACCCATTTTTCATATTTTTTTATCTTGTTGATTTGACGCAAATGAGTCAATATTGTTGGTAAGGTATCGTTAAACCATGCCGCTAATTCCTAGGTAGTTTGGCTCGGATCGGCTTCCACCATCTCTTTAAATTCATTGTTCCTGTGTGGGCGGTCTTCCACGTGGTTCGTTCTCCAAATCAAAGTTTCCATCACGAAAGCGTTTAAACCAAAATCGCACGGTGAGTTCATTAGCAGTCCCCTCTCCAAACGCAACATTGATATTGCGAGCTGTTTCTGCCGCGTTAGTTCCGCGTCGGAACTCGTATTCAAAAATCACTCGAATTTTCGAAGTATCAGAAAGTCGGTAATCGAATGTTGCACATTTAAAAAAAAATCTTTCTTGTCTAAGCTGAATAAAAAAAACAACTGAAAGTAGATATTCGAATGTTGCACATTTTTTAAAAGAAGAACTTCATAGGTACCATGTTAAAGTTTCACTCAAAAATCTCAAATCATGAAGGTTCTATGTCAATTCGAAGTACCTATTACAATTAAACGGCAAATTCATACTTTAATCCCTATTATTTAGAGATCGGTAGGTAGGTATATATGTACCTATAAAACAGAGAAGCGGATTACCAGATAAACTCACAATTCTACGGTTTGTAAAGTCGTTAAATCAGTTTCGTTTGCATGTTTAGAACTACTGGCATTCATGTGTTCCGTTGGTATCTGCAATCTGTAACAAAATAGGCTTTACGTTTCTCTTTCATACTACTAAAATGATACCGTGGCCAATTACTTAGACGAATACCCTAATATTCGAACCTAATATATAGAATAACCAATAAGATATTTATTGTAGTAATTTAATTTACTACATAATATATACTTACCTAGTAGGTGGGTACCTACCTTATAACCCGTGCAAACTTTATTTACTCTGTTATAAGGTAGGTGCAATTATGATTAGGTACGTACGTTGGTATTTGCATTATGTAACAAAAAAGGCTTTACTTTTCTTTTTCTCATACTAATAAAATAGTATGTGACCGTGGCCAATTACTTGGATGACTACCCTAATATTTACCAATGAAATGTTTATTGTAGAAATTCAATTTACTACATAGTATATACCTACCTAGTAGGTAGGAACCTACATGTGCATGCTTTGCTTACGTTGTTGTGAAAACATTTTAGTATCTTACCTTCTTAGCTAGGTGGTTGATACAAACGGGCACGGGTCCACGTCCGGTAGGTATATTTTCATCAAACTATAAATTTCCAGTATAAGCTGATCTCGCATTGTATATGATTTCCGTACAATGGGAGGTCAGAGGAGGTTATAATGGAAATTACCTACTTTTCTTACCCATTACAATAATCAGACTCATAATTTATTGGTAGATACAAACTAAAATGCCTTCCTAGGTAAAACACATTTTATGATTCATTTTAGGTAGGTACTTACTTCAATATTTCCGTCTTTTTTTTCTTGTTCCGATCATTTCCCATTTTAAACAAAATACACTTCACTTATAATTTATTAGTTACGTATCTAAGTGGGTCGTGAGAGCAAGAGACGCGGGTTCCCCGTTCGAGCGCCGGAGCGCGACTGAATCTGTGCGGCGGCGCTTCGTGCCACTCGCAATATTTGGGAATTTAATTTCTAACAATTTAATAATAAACATTATTTTAATTTCAAATCATATAGTACACGTATTGTACTAACTACAGTTTATACAAAAAGTTTCATTAGTATAGGTAAAGTATTAATTGACTAATGCGGTTTTTTTGGAAAATTCAGAGGGAAGTTTGTGATTTTTTTCTATCGAGAAAATGTTTAGGAATCGTGTTTTCACATCATATAGGGCTCAGTATATATCCTCAACTTTACTATATATTTTTTTCAAAATTATTGATTCAATACTTTCATTGATATGCAGGACCAAACGTGAGAGGTGGAGCAGTTTTGAGGTAGGGTAAGGCCTTAATGGGTTTTATCGATAATTATAATATGGAATATAACTGACAGCCGTAAGTCAAGGCACTAATGAATCCTAGATCAGACTCAGCCCTTCATAACATATTTATCAAAGTTGAAGTATGGTCAAAGCTACTGAAGTTACACCTCTCATAATTATTAATTTATCTAAATAAATAACTACACACCAATATAGGCAAAATCGGTTGTTAAATCAAAAAACAACAATAAATTATTCACGGTTATAAAAAATATCAGACGTAATGTCATAATTAGAAAATTACGATGTAACTTGTTTTTTTTTTATAACATTTGATACAATTTTCTCTCAGCTTGTTGAGAGTGTGATCTTTTTATTTTTACAATAAAATTATTATTGCCCTTAAGGCACCGATCCCACAGAGAGAGTTCTGGAGTTCCGAGTTCCAAGTTCTACATTCCGTGTTGACTATTGTGCACACAGCAAGCAGTCTGGAGTTCTAGAGTTCTGCAATATTCATTTCTGATCGCACATCATACACTTTTTTTACTTTCAAAGGCCCCACATTGCTTACAGTCAACGCGGAATGCAGAACACGGAACGCGGAACTCTAGAAGTCTTCTCTGTGGGATCGGCGCCTAAAATCTTAGTGGGGCATATCGGTTCTCTGGTATACTAAATTAACGTTGTTATAAAGGATTTGAAGAAAGTTGTATTTTTTTTGTATTAACTTGGTTGGCATGTGAGTTTAATTTAATACCTATTTTAATTATTATGTTTTATGGTTGTTGTTTGTTTCTCAAAAAATAAATAAATAAAATATGATCAAAACATCGATAATCGATAACTCAGCACATCACTAAGCGGCGGTGAGCCACAGTGACCGCAGAGCTTCCTCGTGGCCTAGCTTGAGCTCCGATTATAAATCGTGGCCCTTTTACTGTCCACTACATGAACCTATACTAATATGAATTTATATTTTATCGTTTAGGCAAGGGTTGTGACTGGGCATTTTGACATTGTTATTAAAATTGCATATTCACGAGTGTTTTATTCATGGATTATAAACACATATTAAGGCGCCGAACACACAGCGAACGGTTTAGACTTCTGCGGTCAGAGTACTGCGTTCCGAGTTCACCGTGACCGCGGCGGTCAAGAAGAACTCTGACCGCAGAACTCTAGACCACTCGCTATGGTTTCGGCGCCTTACGAGTAGAAACCAAGCATGTAATTTTTTCCAAACATCCTACGAATAAATAGCCTGGGACATACCAACTACATATTTTATACTACTTAAAAATTATATACAGTATTACCCAACTTATATGGCGCGTCGTGAATCTTCGTTCGCACAGAAAAGAAAGTATGGCCCCGAAGATTAACTAAAGAATGCTTAAAACTTACAATCAACCTTAGATCACTACTATAAGGTTCATAATACAGTGCAGCTGTTAGTTCCGTCTCACTCGCAAGTCACGCCCCTCCGCACGGCGCGCGCTAACATTGCGGCAGCTGCCGACCAATAGCTATTTCCGCGCTTTGAAAATGTATGTTCTGCGCAGGTACATCGGTAAGCCATATTAATTGGGTACTACTACTGTACCTACTTACCTACTCACGCAGGAACACAACATAAAGTTATTTGTCTGCGGTATTCTGTAATGTGGAGGTACTTCCCCAGTCGAGCTGCTCTTTGAGCGAATAACCGCAATGCTCTATACCTCTTAAATTATTCAGACTAGGCCATGCTATATGACTCTACCACCGATTCGTAAAAACTGAGAATACTGTCAAGAAAGTTAGCAAGGCAATTTCAACCTTCTCGCCAGTGACTTTATACTACCAACTATTGCAATGTTGCAAACTCAGACTAGACTAACCCCTGGAACCCTTTGATAGAAGTATCGAAGCCGCAAGAGCCATTTTAAAAGCCAATAACACAACCACGCACTTTTCAATACAAACTCGTAGTTAAACAGCGGCTATAAATTACTCGGTAAACCCATCTGAACTTTGTATTTTGGTTTTATTTTAAAACGAAAGTAAAAAACACGTATAAAACAAGATTGAAATTTATGAGGTTGATTCCACCGATTATTTTCGGCGTTTTTTTTTATGTGGGCAACACTAAAACCGTCTGTTTTCTGTCTATCTGTCTATCACCAGAATGTTAATGTTTCTGTGTAAACATATTGACGTGTTGGTTTCGCAAACTCCATAGTTAATGTACGCAGTGCTTTTGATTCTATTCTTGCGTTGGGCTATTTCTTATTCGGTGTAATTACTTTTTGTCTTGTAATAGGGAGTCTTTCTGTCGCTAAAAAATAATAATAATCCTTGGACATTCTTGACATAAGTCTATCTCAGTGTTTTTCAATCTTATTGATTTCGCGACCCCCTTACAGGTTGAAAAATTCTGGTGACCCCCTTGTCAGACAGACAAAGAATTTATAAATTATAATTGGACTGTTTTACAAAAACCTTAAACCGACTTCAAAGTACACTAAGAAGTAATCAAATCCTGATCTGATGACAATGGGACCAAACGGGAAGCGTACCCTTTCAAATAAAAAAGAATTTTCCAAATCGGTTAATAAAAGACGGAGTTATGAGGTAAGAAACATAAAAAAAAAATACATTCGAATTGAGAACCTCCTCCTTTTTTTGAAATCGGTTAAAAAGACTACGATAATGATTTTCTTTATTTTGATACCTTTACTTATTAGTCTGCAAGAAGCCGCGAGAGGTTTGCAACTAAATAAGAGATAAGTTGGACGCCCGCTTGCGCGAAGTCTACCTTGCCTTTTCCCTTCTCCCGGCGACCCCCCGACTAAGGTTCACGACAGAGGTCGCGACCCACAGATTGAAAAACAATGGTCTATCTGATTTCAAACTAAACAGTACTCCACTACGAAAACCAATTAACTGATGAGCGTAGGTATTTTTAGCAAATTAGCAAACGAACATACGGCCCACCTGATGGTAAGCGGTTTTTAATTAATGTGCACTGGGTCCATCGAACAATTAACCCACAGAATCGCAAGGACGTTAATTTAGCTTGGAATCTGTTCCGCCAATTTCCACCACCAACAATGTGCACTGATTGGTTGTCAAGGCCACATGCGCTTTGATTGGCCAAGTCAAGAACATACGTTGCAGTGATTGGGCCTTACCTTTCAAAATCAGTGCAAAAGCACTGATTAATTGCGGAATTAGATCTTTTATTGTTAAGAGAACCTTAGTCACACATACAAGCACACGTGTGCTAATTTCAAGGAGCTATCATTTCAACTATTTGGTAAAGCCTGTCCTTGATTCAATGCGGACCTAGGAATTGGCTTAATAATTGGGCAGACTTGAGTCTCTTTTTTTAAGTTTCTGTAAATTGTAGTGGCGCCGTAAGTGTATAGGAATTTTTTTGTGACACTGTAAAAGCAAAAATAATAATTTCCAAGACACGATTAGCGACCCTTGGTAATTAATCGATAAATATCTTGCTCAAATTTTATTTGTTGCGTGGATTCTTATTGAAGCATACTAAATCAAAGAACTTGATTTTGATGTTATTTTGACAGTCAATGAATTCCTGGAAACTTAGGTGGAAATAGATGGCCACAACTGGATCAGTAGTCTCATTTCATCAAGACACCTTTCATCTTTAATGGCCACAACTGGATTAGTAGTGATTTTACACCTTTCATCTTCAAAAATTTATAATTGTAGCGAACCACTACATAACGAAATTCACACGCCGATAGATAGATGGCGTGCCGCCACATTATCCTGTATCGTGCATACATCGCGCATACATGCCCACTACATCCTGCATCGCGCTTGCAAAGATTTCTCGGCGATCTGCATATATACAACTGTCCGACATGTACAGTTGGACCGCGGTCCCCAGGCACGATGTCCCAGCCTGGCGGAAGATCTTCCCTTTTCAATGGAGGTGTCATCCACCTTGCACCTCCATATTGGTGACCCCGACGTGATGGAATGGGAATAATTTCCAATCCATCCAATCACTGAACATGCAGTAGCATCCTTCTGAGCAGCTTCCAAGCTCATCACTCCCCATCGGCAAGCAGTCACACAGCAAGCCAGCTTCGCCTTAACCAGTTCCAACGCAGCCGATTCACCGTGCTTCCTGGTCCTGCAAGGCTCATCACAGCGACAGCACTCATCGCCCGCACAGTCCACCGCAGCACACGTCCGGATCTCTTCGGCTGGCTCACCCTCTCCGGCGTGGCAGTCTCTGCACCACGTGGACTCCCCATGGCTCAACCCGTCGCAGCAACCCCGCTCAGTCTCGACTCACCGCAGACTTCCGAGCAGCACTGGCACTTGCAAGCTTAACGCAATGACGCAACTATAGATCGACCTCTGGTCTAGGAAGGGAGTGATGTAGCGAACCACTACATAACGAAATTCACACGCCGATAGATAGATGGCGTGCCGCCACATTATCCTGTATCGTGCATACATCGCGCATACATGCCCACTACATCCAGCATCGCGCTTGCAAAGATTTCTCGGCGATCTGCATATATACAACTGTCCGACATGTACAGTTGGACCGCGGTCCCCAGGCACGATGTCCCAGCCTGGCGGAAGATTTTCCCTTTTAAATGGAGGTGTCATCCACCTTGCACCTCCATATAATAAATAAAATAATTGTCTATCAATAAGTACACACTACTACAAAACCTGAATGCTAAATAAATGACCTACTTTATTAATGTAACTAATTCTCAGTTTATGTGTATTCCGAACCGGTGGTAAATTCAACTGTATGTACCAATGTAACGTTCATAAGTGCCTTACTAGGGCCTAAACTGAATAAATAACTTTTTGATTTTGAATCAACAAAATATTCATTTTTGAATTAGAGGCGAATTTTTTATTTAAAAATTTCCTTTAGGTGGCCAAAGCCCTTGACCTATATCATCATCGTCATCATTTATTTTAATTTAATATATGGGAGAAACAGTTACATATATGAACTGTAATAATATAAAATTATTAACATGACCTTAATTCCAATCAAAACTTAGTATATTTTATTTAATATACTAATACTATTACTTCCCTAGAGTGGGTTGTTAACGCGGCTATATCAATAGTTAAACTAACTATTCAATAGCCTCTCTACCTGTATTCAAAGTTTACTAAATATTGTTAACATAAAAACAACTAATTTGGGTTATCGGAATATAGCCCAACTTAATGAATATATTGTTTGTAATATAGGGTTAACGACCCTGTAATATTGGTCTTTCACGATTTCATAATTAATTAATTATATAATAGTAGGTACATGTGTGCAAAGTTGGTCATTACAGACGAGGCGGTATTAAGCGATAAGGAAGCCGAGATTGTAATAATCAATGCACACGCGTGTCATACGAAGTTTTTCAACACACTTGCGAGGAAAAAACATACATGTTTTTATGTATTTTTTTTGATATTCATCAATGAGAACGTTAGCAAAGGGAATGACCGTTTTCTAAGGGGAGTTGGGCCCACTTCAATTTTTTTTGTGTCACAATGATTTATTTTTTATTTTGTAGATAAAATACTATATTTTCATAATCAGTAAACAGTTTTAATTTTCTGACCCGGGTTTACGAGTATTTTTCTTTTTTCTGATGCAGAATTTAAGGTTATTAAATGCAAAAAAATGGTTATTTACATACTTTGTTTTAGTATTTCAATGGTTTAGAAGTAGTAAGTCAGTAATGCCTCTAAAAAAATCCATTTGTGTTTATTTTAATGTTTTGCGAAAGATTAAACATTTTGGCGGGAACTTGCAAAGTCACGTAGCGTTTTCGTTTTATTTCCATAAATTCCTGTATTTTGAGGTTTATTGCATATTATCAGTGGAGTTTTATCCAATATAGATAAATCTTTGTGCACTAGTGAAGTGAAACGAATTATGCATATTGTGAGTTTTCAAGTTGTCTCAAAAGGTCCGTGGGAAGTATTAGTACAATGACAACTATTTTACTAAAATATGTCTGTTATGGACGGTGACTGATAGTGCGGACTATATGAAAATGTTTTATTTTGTAACTAGAACTAGAATATAACCTGACACTAGCAAAAATAAGTCCTCATAAATTACCAAACTTACCTATTAAAAATATAACTCAACACTGGCAAAAATAAGTCCTCATAAAAAGATTTGGTTGTCAAACTTACCTATTTATAATATAACTCGACACTGGCAAAAATAAGTCCTCATAAAAAAGATTTTGTTGCCAAACTTACCTATTTATAATATAACTCGACACTGGCAAAAATAAGTCCCCGTAAAAAGGATTTGGTTGCTAAACATAAAACTAAGAAGATTTTATTTTTCATAAAATAAATTAATACTTTTAAGAAATTATTTTATGTTACTTGTTACTATTATTTTAATCATAACATACTGTTGGGAAAATAATCATTGTCATCAAACACAATTATTATTTAACCTGTTGACTGTTTGACGATCCGCGCGGATTTATTATTATCGGACAACCTTAGACTGTTTGACGATCCGCGCGGATCGCCTTGTTTACGTCTCAAATTACCGCTCGAATTTTATGTTTTTGTTACACGATTACGTAACTAATGTGCCCCAAATTTGGTACGTGAATAAAGAGCTTTAAATACCACACCCGTGAATAGGTAGAATTATATTATGACCAAAACAAAAAAAATGAAATTTTGCCCGTTTTTTGTGGTGAACGGGCTGAATGTGTTTTCTTACTTCGAGTCTCACCGAAAATTAAAGTGTAGGTGTGATAAACTAACGGAATTCCTGTAAAAGGTGACTTATTTGTGTAGAATATTACTTTATCTAACCGTTTTAGTAATAATTTATATACTTACTGATGTGTGAAATTAGAATTCCTTGAATATAAACACATACTTATCAACTCATTACTTATGGTTAGGGACGAATGGCGGCGTGTTGTGAAGCGCGCCACAAATCACACGTCGTGACGACCACGACCACTCTGTCAAGAGTGACACGCATGAGAAGAAGAAGATGATTCAAAGTACTCATGTGTTTATAATCAAAAAATCTTATTTCACACACCAGTAATTATATAAATCATTATTAAAACGGTTAGATAAACTAATAATCTATACAAATCACTCACCTTTTACAGGCAATCCGTTAAATATCACAATTCACACTTTAATTTGTTTTGAGTCTCGGCACGAGGTTAGAATTCACGTAATGCAATGGCATTTTTCGACAAATTATTGTTTCAACCTTATGCCTATAACTTTAAGAGTTAATAATTAGGGACTCATACAAGCTAATACTATCAATAATGGATAGAAATTCATTTACGATGTGTGAGTACCATGACCTCAAAATGGTGGTCTAGTTTTAGATATCGACCGACTAATCTACCTGGTTTTTTTATTTATCATCGATTATTATTTAAAACTAGTAACATTCGTCGAGTTTGGCAACTTTTCTTTGGACTATGAGGCAACACCGACCCTAAAGTAGCCAAAAATAAGAGAACTATGGTCACAAAAAAAAAAGTTGGTTTGTTTACATTATGTATTCACGATGATTACTTTAGCATCGAATTTCTCTTTTTTGCTTAATTGAGACTAGTAAAACAAATGTATTAATTATATATAACGTTTATTCGTGTTGATATAAAGGTGTGTAATATTTGGACAGAGTTATTCGTCTTGAAGTGCAAACTCGAAATCTTTATGAAGTGTCGTTTTTTATAGTTGTAATTTTTTCCAGGTTTCTTATTGGAATCTTGTCATACTTTATTCCAATTCCAATAATATTCCAATACGAAAATTTATTCAGGATGACGCTGTAAGTTACTGTTTCTTGATTCATACTGTAAATACCTAGATATTTATGATTTACTGACAATGGGAGGGGGAGGCCATTTGCAAATTCAGCAAATTCCGCGAAAACCGCGAGTCAAAGGTCCGCTGTAAAAAAAAAAATTCGCGATACAATCGGTTAATGTCAATAAAAATAAAATGTGTAGGTATTTGGCATTTCTGCTGCATTAACCGACGAATATATCTAATATCACTCTCGTAATCTCGTTTCATCATTACTAGCGTTATTCAACAGAAAAAACTATATATGTAGCTCGTTTTTACTACGATAAACCTAATTTAACACCTGGCAACATTCGATATTAATAAAAGTGACCCGTATTGCGTACGGTTTCAGATATCTGTGGTGCGGAAGTGTAAAGGAATTCAAGCGAATATATTATTAATTCTGTTTTTAATCCTCGGGTTAGAAAAATATCAATATTTTGTGAGTGAACATAATAAAATAAGACTTGATTTTTGAATCATATTTGATTGAGACACTCGATGACACAATAGTGGGCCCAAATCTGGTCAATGTCCTTTGGTGCGCAGGTTTTTTTTTTACAGCGATGCGCTGTCTTCTTGTTTAAATTAAGAATGCTTCGTCTACACACATATCATTTACAGCGAGATTCAAACTTAACATAATCGGGATAATATCATAAAACGGTATAGTGCTGTAATGTAAAGTAAAAAGCACTAGTTCGTAATTATAAGCTATCTTATAAAATCGGTGCAATAAGAGCCACTATACGAGTGTATTGAAAAAAAATTACATAAGGTACAAATAGCTTTAAAAAAATCTAGGCCTTCATTTTTTTTCAGGACTCCATTTTCATATAAACTTTATTAAGGCCAAATCTTACCATACTTCGTCCGATATTGCACACAAATGTTTGTGAGTGGGAATCGAACCAAGGACCTGCGGCAAGATAAGTAAGGTATACCAATCACGCCAACTGGGCTAGCGATGACTATAGTCAATGAAATTATCTTCTGTTATTAGAATTTTTAGCTACCCAATGTGACAATGAATAATGTATATAGGACTTCTAAAGTTAAACCCTAATGTTAAACCATGGCGGACTATTACCATCTGTATGAATAATACAAGCTCATTTCTATAGTATAAAATATGTTGTTATTTTGGGAATCGACGATAAATATAATAAGGTAATGAATAATGATACATTTAATATCGATTCTGACGTATTTTTAACTCCTACGTAAAATAAGAATTGTGTGTTCAGTGTAGGATTACCCATATGTCTCGTATTTGACGGGATTTTCCGTTTTTCAGGTGCTCTGCTCTATTTTGACATGATATATTTTATACAGTTCATGAATCAATAATTTCTACTTTCCTAGGCTTGGAAAAGGTCGGCAACACATTATTAAAACCACCCCCTCATCCCTTGTTTTGCTTAAATACTTGGCCACAAATAAAAGAAAAAAAAAAGAAAATAAACGTGAAATAAAAACAAGACTTTTTGGCGGGAACTTGTAGAGTGACGTTGCTTTTTCATTTTTATTTTCATAAATTCGTGTATTATGAGTTTTATTGCATATAATCGCTGGTATTTTATCCAATAAAGATCAATACATGTGCACCAGTGAAGTGAAATGAAATGAATTATGTGTATCGTGGCTTTTCAAGTTGTCTCAAGAAGTCCGTGAAAAGTGTTAGTACAATGACCACCATTGTACTAAAACATGACTATTATGGACGGTGACTGACTGAGGACTATGTGAAAGTGATTCATTGGGACTAGAACTTATAATATTACTTGAAATTGGCAAATAAAATGGCATTGATGCTAGTATCCGATACGATTCTTATGAAAATGTCATCGTGAACAACAAAGATCAGACCTTGTCCCAATAACGCGCTCCATGTGATATGGGCATTATATCATCAGACATTAGTGTTCGTACATTGTAGAACTTCTTACTTATAGTACTTACTTTTTTTGAATAGGTGTCCATGTATATTTCGAGGAGTTTTCTTTTAGGTGTCGCCTCGGTGAGTACGAACTGTTTACCAATACATATAAAATGAAAAAGTATCGTCAGCACTCTACTTACTCAATATTCTATCCATTGTAAAGCAAAGAACAAACGAGAAAAGATGCTAACTGTTACTTCGTAAACAAGGGAAACTCACAAAAATCGCAACTTACGCAAATTAGGCGTGACATTACTCCTGGTAATATTTCCCCACTTGAATTAAGTGTATGGTGTGCTTCTAACAATAAGAATTATTTTATTTTTATTATGACATCGACACTTAATATCAGTTTGGCCATTTTCGGCAAAGGCCTTCTCCAACCTCTTCCACCCCTCTCTATCTCTAGCCGTCCTTGTCCATGTTTTTCCTTGGATTTTCTTTAGTTCGTCCTCCCACCTTTTGAACGGTCTCCCCCTCTTTCGTTTATTGTATTTTGGGAACCAATTCATCAATGTTTTACTCCATTTCTCCCTTCCTCTTACTGTGTGTCCTGTCCATTTTAATTTCTTTACTTTAAATGCAATTTTTTTTTTAACAATAAGAAAATTATAAAACTTATGACAAAACTATAAATTCCTTCAGAAAGATCTTACGTATCATTTGTATCTATTTTACAAGGAAAAACGATATCAAAAAAAACATACAAGTCTCTCCACCTAGTAAACCCTGCAAATGCGTACGTACATAAATTTTAATAGAGCGTGGTGTGTATTCGTTACCAGCGGACCGTGGAGCCGTATTGTTCAACCACCGGCGACTGACCGTCCACCACAGGCCACCAAGGCTGTGTCCTTTTAACTACTCCACTATATGTGAATAAAAATAGTGATTTTATTATATAACGTGTAACGTAAAGGATCTATCTATCGAAAGGGGGGAAAATTACATCAAGTATTACTATAAAAAGTTTCAGCTCAAAATAAATTTCGCGTCAGGCAGGGCCAATATAGTAACCAAATAAAAAAAAGATTACCTATGCCTTAGTGTTGCGAATTCCCAGTTTGTTTCTTAAATTTCCCATTCCAAAAAAAGGAGGACATACGTTAAAATACGCGGAGAAAAGTTCGCAAACAGTTCAGTACATTTGACATTTCTAGGACCTCCCTCTACACTAGCATATGTCGCGCCTGATGATAAGCGGTTAGCAGCCTATGGACGCTTGCAACACTCACGCGTTGCCGTATAATTTGATTTGAGAATTTATTAAAGATAGTTAGTACAAGTGATAGCAAATTGATGCTCACTTCTCTATATATTATTAATCTCCTTGCAATCTCCAAACCAAAATCGCAGACAGGACAACAAGCGTCTATACCACAAGACGCCACATGACCTATTGCTAGCCCGGATCATCCGGATTACAATTGTTTACCCAGTACCACAGAGCATACAAACAAGAAGATATCCAGTACAGGTTAGGTTGACCATCTGTTACTGAGTAATGTGGATACTGAACTTAAGACGGGAGTTGGGCTGCGATTATTCCATACAAATGTATTCCCCTGTTTTCTTCCTGAATAATGCCTCTAGAGTCATCATATTTTTTCATATAATCAAGTTCTGCTTTGGACACGTCCCTGTTACTTCCTTTTTTTCAGCAACTAATTATTAAAGAAATTATGGCCCTCCAAAAATTACAATAAATGCCCTATTTTTCCGCCATTTTTTACAAATTCGAAAAGATTTTAACATAAAAGAAAGTAATAGGGACCTAGATAACTTAAAATTTTAATGTAAAAATAAAATGTAATGTAAAATCTGAGCCGCAGATGTCCCTATCGCACATAGCGCATAGTATAGCGCGACGGAAATAGTTTTGTAGCGAACCACTACATAACGAAGTTCACACGCCGATACATAGATGGCGTGCCGCCACATTATCCTGCATCGCGCTTGCAAAGATTTCTCGGCGATCTGCATATATACAACTGTCCGACAAGTACAGTTGGACCGCGGTCCCCAGGCACGATGACCTAGCCTGGCGGAAGATCTTCCTTTTTAAATGGAGGTGTCATCCACCTTGCACCTCCATAGTGGTGACCCCGACGTGATGGATGGGAATAATTTCCAACCCTTCCAATCACTGAACAACCTATTTTTCAAATTCCTCGCAGCTAGGAACCCCTCTTGG
Organism: Polyploca ridens; assembly: GCA_951394255.1. Classification (NCBI taxonomy): domain Eukaryota; kingdom Metazoa; phylum Arthropoda; class Insecta; order Lepidoptera; family Drepanidae; genus Polyploca; species Polyploca ridens. The sequence continues at coordinate 4,203,519 of OX596269.1, read as the reverse complement.
CTGTTTAAGGTCATGGAGTAATGCACGTTCATGTACTTTACTAACAATATTAGGATTATTTAATTTTCCATCAAATAAAAACGTATTGGAACAAAACAAATTTTGAACAAAAACTTGAAGATCTGAGACTTGCAATATAAAATTAAAAATTATGAAAACTGACTTTAGGGACCAAGTATGCAGTGTATTATTAATACCTATACGTCTGCAGGCAGCAATACCTTTGTGTAGGTAGGTAATATGTAGGTAGTTACTCAGTGGTATAAGCTCACTCAGTGGATCTTATTTTAAAACAGTCAACGGCAGTCCTCTTTGTTTTCATTCTCTGAGCACGTCTATCTATAGTCAACACATCCCTGATAAAAGTAGGGAGAAAAATTGTTGTATTGTCCCACAGCGGAGTGGGGGTTAAGTAAGTTAGGTCGACGCATTTGTCTCAGAGGATTTGCTTGGATTTGGTTCTCTTCACTTAAGGGTTAGTGTTGTTATATAATGTAAATACGGAGTTGGGATATAATGGATGGAAGTAAGTTTTTCACATTGGATAGGCTTTCACGTGATGATACCGATTGTGGTAAAGACATAAAAGTATAGAAGGGGGATCCTCATACATTGGAACCGAAATGGTTTCGTACTGTGCGGTTTCAACGGAGCATCCTACCGCGGACGCTCAGGCTGTCCAATGAGCTTCCCGCAGTGGTTTTCTCAGGGGAATATAGCCAGGCCCGCCGCTAGCTGTTTCGTCGCCCGCGTGTAATACCGATGATGCTGCCCTTCGACTACTTACTCTGGGTTTTGCCAAAAAAAGGATAATTAATGTTTTCTCAAAATGCCTATAGGTCGCGATTCGCGCGCCACTGCGGGCTAGGCGCCTCAAGATGGTATACTATGCGCGCCCTCTGCGTGGGAGTCGACCAGCCAGGGGTACAATGACTTAAATTGGGTATGAGTCGCTCGATTTGCCGGGCGGCAAATCGAGCGACTCATACCCAATTTAAGTCATTGGCGTCCTGGGCGTACCGCCCGTGTGCGGTGCACGCTTTGCACGCCCGCTTACGGCGGCCCTGAATATAGCATGGAGTTCTTCAAAAGAGCTTGTGATTGGAAGCTATAGTCCATAGGCTACGGTAACCGCTTACCAACAGGCGGGCCGTATGCTTGTTTGCCACCTTAGATGTATACAAAAATGGTTTCCATAGTGTGTAAAGAAAAAAAAACAGTAAGTACCTAATAATTCGTAGGGTATAGGTTACTAGTTAGTTATTTTAAAAAGTTTTAGGGTCGTCGGCAAAGCGCGAGTGATATACCAGAGAGAATACTCCAAAAAAAATTTACAGGGTAATCCGACCGTTCGTCGTTGTGAAATGTAATAAGTCAGTAAATCATTTTGATAATAAAAATTCAATTCGGAACGGACTTACGTGTATTTTTCTATATGAACACCAACGTAACCACGATAAATAAAGGTAGAAATCCAAAAACAACGTATCGATTTGCTCTTTTACACCCAATACATCAGCACATCCATTTCAAGCATTGATCTACGAGACGGCAAAAATATGACTTGTAAAAATAGACTGCGATATGTAAAAACATAAAAATGCCATTGCTCACTAACATTTTTCACTTACAGAACGTACTCGGCAGATATATGATATTTTTTGTCTGTAACGGAGTTAGAGAAATAAAGAGTACACTGGATGTGTCCATCAATATTTTTTTTTATAATTTTTCTGGCAAGTACCTACCATAGTGCGAAGGCTAGTGAGTATTTGCTTACATGAGGATCGATTTGACAAATTTTGATATTAAGGTTGGTTCCACTAAGAGATGAATTTAAAGAAAAGCAAGGATTACCTACCAAAAGTAAAAAAAATAAACAAATTGATGAATTTTTTTATACAAAAGAATTTGCCCTACAAACTAGTCCAGTCATTATTACTCAAAAAGGGGGCTACTGGAATGTTTTAAAAATTGTTGATATAGATTTCGACGTGCTCTTTCGAATTTTCACTTTGCTATTTCGTATCTCTGTTGCACGCCGCCATATTAGAAAAATGGCGCCCAAAAATCGTTTTCGACAATATCACCTTTATTCTTCACTTCAATCACCTTACTTCCGTTTTGTTCTTCTTCTTCTTATTTTTAAGTTTGGCAACCAAGCCCAAATTAGGGCTCATTTCTGCCAGTGTCGAGTTATATTATAGTTTCCAGTCACAATAAATCCCTTTCACATAAAGTCCTCAGTCAGTCACCGTCCATAAAAGTCATGTTTTACTACAATGGTGGTCATTGTACTAAAACTCTTCACGGTCTTTTTGAGACAACTTGAAAAGTCACGATACACATAAGTCATTTAATTTCACTACATGGATTCATTACATGGATGATCTTTATTAGGTAAAATACCACCGAAAATACACAATAAAACTCAAAATACACGAATTTATGAAAATAAAAACGAAAATGCTACGTCACTCTGCAAGTTCCCGCCAAAAAGCCTTCCTTTTGTTTTCCGTTTTGTTGAGTTGTGACCACAGATATCTGAAAGCCTACATAATTACTAGACAACGATATTACACAGCACATGATAGTCGAGCGCAGATCTATGTATTGGCTATTCTTCGACATCGCTTCCATTCCAAACATAACCCATGGCAGTTCCCCTCATTCGGCGGAAGCACGCGCCTAGATCGCTCGTTTGTCTCTGGTCAGGTCAATGAACCGTTTCCCTTTTCACGCAAATGTGATACAAATAGTTCAACATTGTACATTCCACTGATATTCTATACAATGTTACAGAATTCATCTCTAATAGAGGAAGAATTGGGTTTCGTAAATGCGGAATTATTCGGAATGAGGTGTAACTTCCTGGCTAATATAATTGTGTAAGAAGAATCCCTGGAAATTGATGGATTGAAAGATGATATTGGTAAGAAAGGAATGAATGCTAGTATGAGGGATAGAAGAGACGAATGGAAGAAACGTACATATTGCGCCGACCATAAGTGAGTGGGATAGGGCAGGCAGATGATGATGATGAAGAATCCATATTTAAATTCCACCCCTAAGGGATCATGGGGCAGAAAGCAAGTGGTCAATAAAGAGCTTTAGTTAGGACTGTATGGATGGATTCAGTGTGAACATAATCTTTTAGGACCTGTGTGACTGACATTTGCTTGAAAACTATCTAGATCGAATATGCGCCCCAAAATACCGTTCGAAGAATTACGTCGAAATCGTTAGAGCCGTTTTTCAGATCTCAAAACATATATCAAAAAAAGTGCTTCTAAAATTCGATTAAAACCAACGTGAAAGCCAGAATGAAAACAAGCTTTATTTTATACATAAACTTGCAAAAGCTCTCCAAATACTAACCATGAGAGCTTATCGATAGAAATCTCGTAAACCGCTAATAATCGAATAAAATTATCAATTCGTAATGGAATTAAATAGGCTTTGCGATTTCTCGAACAAAATGTTAAACCGTATTAAATATCGACTAAATTGATCGTATTTTAATCGATTAAGTTTGTGTTGTAATAAGATACTACCTACTTATACCAAGATGTTATCAGCACACTACAGAACCACAGTAAATGGCACTTCCAATAAATATATAATAGTATGGAATGGACAGACTCCTATACAACTGCCAAAAAAAGATACCTACATAATTAGCAAAATAAAACGTCGCAAAAACAGGCGTCATGTGACGGGTCGTCCACTTCCCTCCAATATGGCGAGGAGGGCGATGGCTGCCACACATGTCATACTTGTGAACAGTTAAATATAGTTTCAGTCCTAATTTGTAGTTTTTTCCGCAGGCGCACTCAGTTGTTGTCAGTGCATTAGAATGTAAATATTATGTAATATATCTAAGCTTGTTATGAAAAGAGTTATTGCTGAGTTTATTGCTGGCTCTTCCTAGCAAATCCAACCTTCCAAACCAGTATTAGAGAATAAGAGTCAGACTATGCATAAGTGCCTGCGAAGGTATTTGAAATAAATGATTTGAATTTAGTTTTTTTTGAAAATAGCTTTTGCTAGCTATAACAATTTGTAAAAAATAGCTTATTACATTTTTATACGACGATGTCGGTGCCTATACAAGCGAACGGCCCGCCTGATGGTAAGCGGTTGCCGTAGCCATATGGACGCTTGCAACACATGGGGCATCACTCACGCGATACCAACCCTTCCAAGCTCTGGCGACCTTACTCACGCGCAAAAACACAACATACAGTTATTTGGCTGCGGTATTCTGTAAGATGGAGGTACTTCCCCAGTCGAGCTGCTCTTTGAGCGAGTAAACGTTATGCTCTACCTCTCATTCTTGTTTTCGCGTATTAGTGTAAACGGAGCCTTATCCACTAATTAAAGCACGATCCACACGTAATTTTATCGTCGACATAAAATCGGTACGGTATCTTCTGGATGCTAATGAAAACTGCCTAATGGATATTTATAAGCAGTTTTCAGCCTGATTATAATACTACGCTACGCGTGTATATAATAGCTTAGATTATTCCCACATAAGTGTATATTAAGATCAAGGAAAAGTATATTTATTTTTAAGGTGCAGTGAAGTCTTAAGCCGCTAGTCGCGACGAAGGAAATCGTCGTAAGCATACCACGGTAGGAAGGGAATCCTTTTAAAAAACTGAATTCTTTATTCAAATATACCTTCGCACGTATGACTCTAAGTAATACCGGTTCGGAAGGTTGCATTTGCTGGGTACTCATCGCTTATCCATAGTTAGTAAAAAAAATATACGATTCATGGATCTAGATTTAAATGAGATATTTTTAATTGCACCTCTGTTTAAAAATTACGCATATCTCCTCTATTTTACTTATTGCACCTCTAATTTTACTTATTGCATATCAGAAAAATTACTGTTGTACAATTAAACCAAAGATTTTCATAGGGCATCGTGCCTCTACCCAGATGGATAGTCCGCCTTACTAAAGCATGACATTTAATATCACTCCGCTTGAGGGGCTCCTGAGCAAATCGCTCTCAGTTCGTACTGCGCACGGCTGTCATCGCGTCATACTCGCTGTACTGATTAAATAAAGACAACTTGCGTATTAAAATACTGTCACAACACTTATAAAAACCAAGGAAAAACTAAAAAACTAACCTTCCATGTGTAAGTATTGCGATTTCGTCACTTTTAATTACCTAAACTTATTACTTTTAAATACTGTCAATAATGGCTTGTTTATTTCGTGTTCCCATAGAGGCGACTATCCTTCTGGACGTTTTAAATTCTTTGAATTAAACTACCTATTAGTCAAAACATGTTTTATCATCCAGAACCGACTCGGGGCAGTCCAAATACAGTTGGTTAGGTTAGAACTGAAAATATCGCGCGTGAGCCGAGCCAGCGAAGCAAGCGGTGCCGGTCGGCGAGCGCTAGATGATCATTCTGTTCAAATGGTTCAAACAGTTTTGCATAAACCATAATACTGATATATTTGCATATTTAGTGTGCAATACAGTATTTTTGTTACTACTAGTTTTGATTTGTTGTGTTGGAATAGAGAGAATTAATATTTAAGGTATTAAATACATGCCCATTTGAATAGCCAGTGCTGGCTTTATATTTGATATTAGAACAGTTGAATGGCATATCTGGCTTTATATTTGAAATTAGAACAGTTGAATTTACTTATCAGAAGAACAGCTAATCTAAGGTTTATAAAGCGATTAAAACATCGGGCCTTAATGGCCTGTATGCTAACAAATTAGGAACATCAAAATTGTGTGTCAAAAGCAAATTACATTCAAAATAAATAATGAAGGGAAAACGGACAATCAATCAACTTACAGATAAAGCAATAGTCGTAAGCTCATTCATCGGTCAAATAATCACAATTCCATTCATTCATTCGGTCACACGGTCATGCGTGACATAAACTAAGCACGGTCTACACCGTTGAGTAAATTAGCCGGGTACGTGCCTCATTTTTATTCATTAGGAAGTCTGCAAGTCTAGACTAGGAATTTCTAGGTCGCAGGTAACGAAAGCTGTACATATTTAGTTTATATTATTTGAGGTTTCAAGGATTCTGTAAAGCCCACTCAAGCCAAATGTAGTGTGGAATGAAGTACTTATAAGTAGTATACGCAGACACAATACAAACAAATATAACAAATCATTTTTTCGAAATAAACATATGTAGGTACATATTCCAAAATTACCATTCTAGTTTAACACACAACATTTTTTTCTTAGCCTAAAAAAATAGTGACTAGGCGAATAGCAAAGTCAAGCAGACCAGCTCCACAAGCAGCACCTGTTCAAAACAGTAGTATATGAGTGTATGACGCATGTGGCATGAATATTCTTTGGTCTGTGGCTACCGCGCCCTCCGCGGCATAATTGTAGTAAAGTTTACAGAGCCGCAACTCAACGCCCTCGCAGAATGAATTGATCAACGCCCGAACCGAATTTTTACTTTTACTTAGTCACGCCCCTAGTTGGTAAACTCCTTATTGCGGTGCGCTAAATGGTCAACAGGTAAAACGTAAATTAAAAATAAAAAGCTTTACCCGTATGACATGACACGTGAAGGTAAAATTTAACGATTAAAAAAAGGTTTTAATTGTTGTTTACGATGCCTACATACATACAATAGCTCCATATATCATGTATGTGCATAAATAATAAACCTGCTTGCATTTTAAAAAGGTACCTATGAATATTTCACTATAGTCCATTTCTTTTATAATCCTCGGATTGTGTTCTAATTTCAAATTAACAGCTGGATGGATAACAGTATAGGTATCTGGCCATTAACAAATCAGCCCTAACTTTCAACTGAATAACTTCATAACTCGACACTAGCAAAATACACACGCCGTTTGATGCTATGATAAAAAAAAAGTTTAAATATCACAACAATATTGTTTTTTCATACATTTCGATCGACCAAGGTAGATCATTATTAAAAGATAATTCATTTTTATTATGACGGAAATCATAATTAAGATTTCAAAACATGACATTGATTACCTACCTGACTACACATTAAAACAAATCAAAATAGACCAAACGCATGAAAGCGATTTGAAAGACGCGGAGTTTACAAAATGGTGATCAAAGTAAACAGGATTCCGAGAAATCGACTAATTACAATAATATATGGCTTTAAATTCGGTTGGCGCCTTTTATGAATTTTGGGTGGTTTAAGTTCGTGTTTTGTCTATACTATACCTACTATTATACACAGGTAAAGTTTGTAATTGAATGCAGGAGGTAATCTTAAAAACTGTACCGATTCTGTTTTTCTTTCCTAAAGTCTCGGCGAGATCTAAAATGCCGGTTTTGATAGCACAATGTATACGTCAATGTGTCAGAAACAGTGTTTCTTTCACGCAAAATTCTCCAGGGGGGCGGTTAAGAGTTCAGCAGGGATATTTTAAGGGCTTATTACACCTTCCTATATTTAGGATCCTAACTAGGATGGTTCTAACAAGGAAGCAGGAAGCTACTTATTACACTACACTATCTTGCTTTCTAACTAGGATGCGGCAAAGAGTATAGCAACTATACTTAAAGCGGGACGGACGACTCGTAGGGATCAAAGTCAAAGTCAAAGTCAAAGTCAAAGCCATTTATTCAATTTAGGCCCTAGTAGGGCACTTATGAAGGTCAAAGCTACTGAAGTTACCACCAGTTCGTAAGTCGGCCTTCAACTGAGAAGAACAGGCAAGAAACTCAGCAAGGTTACATTTTTTAAATATTTTTTTGAACAATCTGACTATTGGCTATTTTTTTCCAAAACATTATACATACATACGTTTTATTTTACAAAATAAAATACACAAACATAAAAACGCATAAACATAAAAAAAAAAAAACAAAACACCAACATACAAAATAATGAGGATGTAACAAAGGTCGATCTAAAAAAATATAACTATACTTACATCGATTTTCTTCCGATATTTTAAGTTTTTTATTCTCTCAAACTGATCACACAATCCTATCCATCTAAAAATAGGAAGGTGTAATCGCAGAAAGAACGGTTAGTGTCCTAAGTAGTGAGATAGGAAGGTCCCAACCGCTCTGCTTCCTTAAACAGGAAAGTGTAATCGCGTCGCTCCGATTTAGGACGTTTAGGGATGTAACATTGTTCTTCAAAACATCGATGTTTTGAAATAATTATATAAGGCTTCTAAAGTCTTGGCGTATATTTTGAGGGATGAATGTATAGATCATTAGTAATCAAAAAACAATAATAGAAAAATAATCCGTACAAAATATAATTATTTCAAAACATCGATGTTTTGAAATAATTATATAAGGCCCTTCTAAAGTCTTGGCGTATATTTGAGGGATGAATGTATAGGTCATTAGTAATCAAGAAACAATAATAGAACAATAATCCGTACATTGAAAGTACTACATTATTTATAAATTAATACTTGGTACTTACTTACATAAAGTTCAATTTTGTTTTATTTTAACATAAAGGAGCTCATTTGTATTCATTAAAATTTTAATTTGTGTGATCGGTTTGAGAGAATAAAAAACTTAAAACATCGGAAGAACATCGATGTAAGTATAGTTATATTTTTTTTAAATCGACCTTTGTTACATCCCTACGAGTCGTCCGTCCCGCTTTAAGTATAGTTGCTATACTCTTTGCCGCGTCCTAGTTAGAAAGCAAGATAGTGTAGTGTAATAAGTAGCTTCCTGCTTCCTTGTTAGAACCATCCTAGTTAGGATCCTAAATATAGGAAGATGTAATAAGCCCTTTACAAAAATCTTATTCTAAGTAGGTACGAGGCTTTTTTCTTGCGTACAAATCAACAACTTTTTCTAGAAATTCTTCTTTTGGAGTCTCTGGTCCCTAGATGCTAATCATCATTTGATTAAGTTGATTTTTTGTCATAACAGGCCTGTTGGATCTCGATATTAGAAAGCTACGTTATTCTCGAGTGTCATCATTGAGATATTATTACTACATATAGAGAAGACGCCACACATAACAACTATGTTCCGTTCAAGTGAGGCCATCCGGCTACACTTGTTGCTGTAGAACGATGAATGAAACGCGTAAGTGTCTTGAAAATCACGGTGTTTGCGAGAAAAATACTCCTAAAAGCGTTCTGATAGCGGTTAGATGTATAATTCTACTGTCTGCTTAGACGACTAATTATTGTTTCAGCGCTAAAGAGAATATTAGGTGACTCTAAAAAAATGGGACATAACCTTTGCTTATGATAGCTTCTCTATACGTAGTAATAATAGCTCAATGAGTGTTATAGGCTTTTTATCCCGGGAACGTGGGTGAAACTGCGGGGAACTGCTAGTCTAATATAAAGACAATGTACTATTGTATAACTTCTGTACGAAAAGGAACCTACCTGCTGAATTTTTAAAGGTGATATTAGCTCAGGATTAGTGACGATCATGCAATAGTTGTGAGTGTACATAGATAGGTATTGAGGCATCGAAGCTTAAATGACGTGCATTTTGTACGAAATCTATTTCGCTAATTCCTATCATAGACAATGCGCTCTATTTATCACTGTTGATATGTCCGGGTTCTAAGCTCAGAAATCCGCGGTTTTCGCGCTTCTTGTCCTCGTTGCCAGATTTTAGAGATGGCAACCCTAACCTACCAAGCTGGTGTAACAGGCAATAACTTTGAACTCTACATAGGTCACTAAGGTGATTGTAATACAATTTCTCTTCCCTAATAACATCATAATAAGTAGTAAGTAAAATATCCCCAAACAAACATCCATAGGTACCAATAAATATTTTCATTCCGTTTTCAAATAAAAAAGGTTTACTTAGTTAAATAGCTTATTAAAACATAATCACAGACATCCCGGACGGCATTCTCGCTATCACAAAACTGAGGAACAGTAATGGCGGCGACTATTTATGTGTGATTATATTTAGGGTTGCCATGTTAGGCTAAATTTACCCACTCTTTTATTATGTTATACCACTATTATACTCAGACAAATATGTAACGGTAGACAAGTTTAAATGAAAATTAAGTGTAAATGTAGGCAGAATATACCGTATCATTTTAAAATGTTAATGGTGGCCAAATCTCGCTATGAAAATATCCTACCTAATATTATGCACATCTGAAAGTGAGTTTGTTTGTTAATTTTATTTTTGTTCTGCTTTCATGCTTCAACTATCAACCGATCGCTAAAAAAGGGGTCAAAGATTTTTGTTCAGTCTGGCATATTCACCAGGCGCCGTTTTTTTTTTTAAAGGCTTTCGATGTAACCTTTATACATCGATTGAGGACACTCATACGAATATAAAAATAATGGCGTGCCTATGTCCATAACGTTAAAGAGTTCTTTGGAAAAAAAAACGATGTATGACATCTTCAATAACCATGAAAATTTAGTCATTAAATGTTTTTTTAATACACTCGCTCATAAAGTGACGTTTTTAGTATCTTAAAGTAGCTTATTACTTTCCATTACCGCACAGTTTTATGATAGGTATAATCCCGATTATGATACGTTTGTACCTCACTGCATGTGATATGTGTGTAGACGAAGCATTCTTAATTTAAACGGGTAAAACTATTTGACAGCGCATCGCCGAAACAAAAAAGAACCTGCGCGCCATGTTTGTTGACGTTCTCATTTGTGGTTAATCAAAAAATCTATTTAAAAAAAACTGCTTCTTCCCGTAAGTGTGTTGAATAACGACGTATGACACGCGTGTGCATTGATCATTATACTCTCGGCTTCCAAATCGCTTAATACCGCCGCGTCTGTAATTACCAACTTTGCACACATCTATCACAATGTACTATTGCGCATTCTACGGTGCTAGAATAGCTATATTGATTTATTCCTACAAGTATTGAATTTACTGACATATCAGTATAAAATATGTACAGCTGATATCCGTAATACTAATACATTAATAAATAAATATAATAAATAAATATACTGGGACATTCCTCACACGCGGCCATCTGAATACAAACTAAGGAGAGCTTGTACTATGGAAACCAGCTATAACTGATAAAATACATTATACTACTTTTTGTTTGCAAATACGTACCCAATACACATAATTATACCCAGACTCAGAACTTACAGACATGTTCATGCACACAAATGCATGTCCGTTGTGGGAATCAAACCAACGACCGGCGGCGCGATAGGTAGAATCTTAACCAACTGCGCCAACTGTCCCGAAAAATATAAAGCAATTAATATAAATCAGCCATACACAAAGCATACTCCGCGGAGCCCTAAAGCCTCTGTGGGGGCTCTGCGATATTATGGCCAAAATACATTACATGTATACCGGGTGATTCCCGAATCACGCGGTATACAGGAAGACGAAGTTCAAAAAATAAATTAAATTAAATAAATAATTCGAAATAGTTAATTTGATTACGATATCCAATAATTTCATTAATTTTAAATACAATAAGTACCTATATTTTACAACCTACGCGGTAAAATAAAGAATACCTACACATAAACTATTCTTTAATTATTTTAGGGCTCCATCAAATAATTCGCTTTCTAAATCGGGTCCGTTCGCCAAAAAAGATTGAGAACCACTGATATAAAGTATGTGTATAAGTCGCGAAAATTTAAAATCAATTTATAATAAAATACATAGTATTAATAATAACCATAAAATATAACATTCCCATATTTCGGGTAATTTACACAAGTGAATATTGGCAACACTGGCTTTGTGACAGATTATTTTGTTCTGGTGAATGAATATTTGTTTTGATGTATAAAATCAAAACTAAGTGATTGAATTATTAATTTACCTGTGAAACGTGATTCCTGGTATTTTTTTCCTCCGGTCAGTACGGTTTTTACACCATTTCACTACACAAGACATGCTGTATTTTAATATTTTACGGCACCGCAGACGTATTGACTCTGTTGACGTTTATCCGCGTAATGGCCGACTAATGTGTGAATGTGTGCGTGCCGGCATGTACGTACAGCGAGGTGGCCGACTCTGAGCGACACAGTTTTTTGTTAGCGAGAATACATCCGCCTTTTTTAAATATCTGTGAACATAATTAATAAAAGCGCTTCATGTAATATTTTGACAAATAGGTAACCTAATAATGTTAAATTAATATGTTTCTTAAATTCTATTATGTTTTAACTTTAATGCTTTTCAAAAATAAAATAAATTGTCTGCTCTAGTTTTTTTTTCTATCGGTTTTGTTTGAAGGAGTGTAGTTTACGCGAGATTGCCGCGCGCCGCCCGCCGCGCGCCAGTCGGGCTCTGTCGCTCACGGTGGTGAGTCGTGCGAGTTATATTCTCATTTGTCGAATCGACGTTACGCGCTCGTAAAACAAGTGATACTGTACAGACACAGAAATCGACTTTTAACGATTTCAAATACGGATTTCAGTGTTTTTGTTAAACATACGGTTCAGTTACAGATTTTTATGGAGTTCCCTGTGATTTCGGAGTTTTAATAGTGACGGGATGATGTGAATTAGGATTTATAGTGTGGTGTTGTGATTCTAAAAGTGTTTGGTAACTGTGGGATTCTTGGAATTTTTCGAGCAGCTGATTCGAATTAACAGGTTAGTTGTTTTTCTTATGAGTTCTGATTGCTAACAACTAGGTATCATTCCTCCCCTATTATGATTGTTGATCTGTGTGTGTATTTTCTTATAGACGTGATATGAATTTACTCTAAATAATTTGATAGGCGATAAATTACAACTTATGAATTTTGTTATGAACTTATAAAATATCAGTGACCTTTCCAGTAATTTCTAACTAGAAAATATTTTTGTATGCGTAAGTTCAGTAGTTCCCAAACTAGGGGTCGCGAACTCGCGAACCACTAAGTAGTGGGTCGCAACTGTCGCAAGCGAATATCATAGTGAACCTCAATAAATAGGATCAAATCCTATAATCATATAGGTAGGTAGGTAGTTATGCCCCATTTTCCTTCATGAAAACCAAGTTGAAGTCCCGAATTTAGAACCTTGTTAGGTGAGTCGGGTACCATTGAACTTTGGGAACCACTGCGTTAGATCATAATTTTCCAGACGTAAGGATAGAGGTATCTTTCGCTAAAGCTCTAGTTTTTCAATTAGGTATTCAATGTTTATACCTACCACGATCAAAATCATGTAGGAAATTATGAATACCTACATAGAGACAGTGGGGCTACCGCGTATGTTTGGTGGTGATCGTAATGAACACCATTAATGAATTTCATCCAATGACGCGGTGAGACGATGGTCTTTAAACGTCAAAATTAACTTTAAATTTATTAAAAAGTAACTAGTACCTATGTTACTACTAAAAGAAGGTAATCTACTTGAAATAGGTTAACCATTTTTATGATTTCTGTAGGCTTTTCTTCTATTTAACACCAAACTGCACCTATAATACCAGGGTATATTATAGGCTACGAAATTATGCCAAAAACTTTACGAAGACCTCACCTTGGTACCTACCTACCTATTCTCGGCTTAAAAAGCTCCTATTTCTACCTATAACGAAACTTTTTTCCTTCAGCATTTAATATTAAATGTAGTCGAGCCAAAGGTTAGAGCCTGGGCTTTCAAAGAATTAACTGGAACGAACGCCACTCGGTAGGTCATTCTCATTCATTCGTTCGTTCAGTTCTGAATTGAATGAATTTCGTGGTACGTAAGGATAGAGGTATCTTTCGCTAAAGCTCTAGTTTTTCAATTAGGTATTCAATGTTTATACCTACCACGATCAAAATCATGTAGGAAATTATGAATACCTACATAGAGACAGTGGGGCTACCGCGTATGTTTGGTGGTGATCGTAATGAACACCATTAATGAATTTCATCCAATGACGCGGTGAGACGATGGTCTTTAAACGTCAAAATTAACTTTAAATTTATTAAAAAGTAACTAGTACCTATGTTACTACTAAAAGAAGGTAATCTACTTGAAATAGGTTAACCATTTTTATGATTTCTGTAGGCTTTTCTTCTATTTAACACCAAACTGCACCTATAATACCAGGGTATATTATAGGCTACGAAATTATGCCAAAAACTTTACGAAGACCTCACCTTGGTACCTACCTACCTATTCTCGGCTTAAAAAGCTCCTATTTCTACCTATAACGAAACTTTTTTCCTTCAGCATTTAATATTAAATGTAGTCGAGCCAAAGGTTAGAGCCTGGGCTTTCAAAGAATTAACTGGAACGAACGCCACTCGGTAGGTCATTCTCATTCATTCGTTCGTTCAGTTCTGAATTTAATGAATTTCAATTTGCAACAATTGGTAGGTTCGCTTTGGAATCCAGATAATCCCGTACTACAAAATGTTAGGACAGGATAGGTACCTTATTCTGGGTCTACTATTGTTTAAGAGTTTCATAAAGTGAAACCTTTATGAAGAAAAAATCCCTATACAACAAAAAAAACATAAAAAACAGTCACATCATTTTGAATTCGGAATTCCAAAATAAGGGTTTTCAAGCAAGAGTTCCATGAACTATACATTTTCTCAGAATACTGCGATACTTATTACTTAGGTTCGTACCTAACTTACACTGGCATGGAGGATACTGGGTGTATAGTCATCATCAGATCACTCACGCGACGCATCTTGGTTTTAATCCTGCCCAAGACAGCGACATTTTTATGTAGGTAGGTAGATTGACTTCCTGTTTATTTTTTCTGATATTAAGGTTAAACACTAGCGGCCTTACTCATAAACGCTATTTAACTAAATCTACTGAATAAATGGTCAAATAAATAACGTCACCTTGCTGTCATTGTCAAACAATTTGACGTTATTTAGGTGACCACTTAATCAGCTTATTAGTTAAATAACGTTTTATGAGTAAGGGGGTAAGTATCCAATATATGTATAGTTAAACATCAGTAACGAGGCAATTTTTTCGAGTTTTTTTTTTTCACCTTCGTAGAACAATATATTAGCGACAGTAGAAGTTCATTTGGCACATTGTGGTATGAATGTTTTTTGTATAATATGAGCCATATTTGAACGTTTCTCACGGTTTCTCTAAAAACCGTAAAACTTACTATTTTGGGAAATGTACAAAACTAGTTAATCTTAAACAAAAAGTATCAATTATACAATAAGCTACATGAACTACTATGGTCGCGAATCACTGAAATATCTATCCATATTGTTCTACGAAGGTAAAAAAAAAACTCGAAAAAAAAAACAAATTTCCCTCCTCGTTACTGATGTTTAACCTTAAAAAGCCCTTGTTTTGATATGTATTAAATACTTACTTACCTAGCTAATAAATATTTTATAACGTTTGATCGAGTCTTGAATGTTTTTAAAGATTGCAACCCCCTTTCTTTGCGACCCACACATTGATATATTCTCAACGTTTTTTGCATTAAAATGCATAGAATGTCGTAGGAACAAACGTACCTAATCTACCAAAGTAAATACTAGGTACCCGGGCCGAAAGCTCAATTCAACCCTTTATTCAAATCAAATGTAACCCAAAAACACGAGGTGTCGACAGTACCCAACCCACAAAAGTCGGAAGCTCCTGTAAAAACCGTAGGTGGCAATTTTTCATCTTTAACCCGAAACCTGTACCATTGTGATAAAAAATACCCCGTGTTTTAGACCGAATTATACTTGCGTATTGATTTCATAACCTTTTATTTTGTGAAAGAATCATGGCGAGATATGTACAAAAAAATAATGATTTTTAGAGACGTTAGAATGATGTTACAATTGATCCTTGGTGCCTAAGGAATAACTTGAGGCATTTAAAATATTTTTAGAATCCCGGGATAAAAATGCGAATCTCTATGACATGCCGGCGAATCGCGACTATTCACGACCAAAACCGTTATCGGTATTGTTGTTATGTTTTGCGGGGTTTATAATATATTTCATGTTTATTAACATGTTGCTGGAAATGTAATCTCAACATTGGAAGTTATTCAAAACCTAAAATAAAAAATTATGAAATGTTTTATTATTTTTGTATGTACAAATCAATGTACGGATCTCGCCATGATTCTTTGGAGCTCCGTGTATTCTAACTTGTATTTGTAGCCAGACATAATAAACAACGGATTGTTTACTTTATCAAACTTATTTATGAATAATAGATGTTTGACTAGTCTTAGGTTACGAAAACAAGAATTATTTAATATCTTGGTACTTTCTTCAAACACGAAGTGAATCCGCGGAGCACATGGATTAAATCCCCGAGAAACCATTACCAATTTTACACCTGAATTGACTTTAAGAGAAATCTAAGTGTCACACGATATTCGACATTGTTGACGTTCTTTTACCATGCTCTTTCCCTAACGATCAATACCGCCATTGCCGCCATGGAGCCTTCCTGAAGATTTCCATTACATTAGCACGCATTGTAATCTTATCAAAAGGACTTGCCAAGATAAGATTTTGAATTCAACAGAATTCACTCAAAATTGATGAGTATTGTTCATTTCTTTATAAATCGAAATAGAACTGACATTGGTGCTGATTCTATTATTTACAAGCAATTAAATCGCAATATCTCTTTCTAACAAAGAACATAAGAAAAGGATGTAAGAAATGTATCAAATTAGTGCAATTGCTTGTTTCCAATATAAGTTAGTCGCCATCAAAATTGATTAAGTTACGTCTATTTACGCGCAAATGAAAACAGCATACTAATTAGACAGCTTTAAATATGTCATTGACGAAGTTAGCCGCGGAACCTCAATTGTTGTTAACCCATTAGTGTTGTAAAATGTATTCTTCCACTTTTAACAAAGTCCTATTTTTCACAGTCATTAACTGGGGAAGTATGTCAAACTTTTTACAAACAATTCGACATTGGGAATTTAAATTAAGGAATTAATGGAGGCAGACATTAAGTAATATTAGAGTCGGTAAATCAAGTTTCGAGTTTCCGAAGGAAAGGTGTCAATTTTAATTTAGAAAGTTGGAACACTTTACTCATGTTGTATAGGGATGGGCTCATATCGATGTCGATATGTCGATAAAATGGGTAACTAATTAAAATTTTAAATTTTTGAACTCGAGATATCGTTAAATTTGTATGATTATCACATTCAATCGCAAAAAGATTTTTTTCACTCTTCGCAGCTAGAGATCTATTCTAAGCAGATGACATTCAGTTGACTTTGGAAAGCTAGTGTACCTTACTCGTCAATATTGTACTCGTACTTTTGACAAATTATCCTTTTTAGTTGTTTTAATCTAGTCATTTATCACTTTCCAAATTTTCCTCATAACGCTTAACTTTCATTCTACCGTAAAGGAAACGTAATTTTCTTCAAAAGCCGTTAAAATCATTGCTAGTAATTAAAGGTACATTAACGACTGGAATATAAACTTGGGAGTGTCAATGGAAATTTGGAAAGTCAATTAAAGTATAATTACTCGTCTTTCTGTTAGGGACGTGCGGGTGTCTGTTTCGATGTTTAAATTATCGACTGAAATCAATAAGTTTTCTGACACCTTGTAATTATTAAATTGTTTCTTTGATGTCTTTGTGTAATTAAAATACTAATTATAGATCTGTTTAAAGTAACTTTGTTTCTATTAGTTTCTTGATGATTACAGCAAAAGTGAAATAATTCGATGAAAAAGCTTTATATTGTCAACATAGAATAGTCTGTCTATACTAAAGGCAGCTGCACTTGAGAGCTGGTTCCTTTTAGGCTTTATTCGCATAGTATCTTAGGCCACATCAATACATCACTTACGTATACGGTAATTAGTGCGTGTGACTGAGGGTGGGAAGCGACATAAAAGCAAACGCGAGTAAAAATAAGTTAATACATTTTTATCTCGACCTACCCCTGAAAACAATGAACCCTCATAACGTCTCGTACAATTGCTTTATCCCATCCAATATTTGCTGTGAAGACAATATTATCTGCAGCTCGGAGCTTTCTCAGTGTATATTCTGTATCCTAATATAAACCACTCCATAGATTCAACAATATTGCTTAGTCAGTGGTACGCTTGCAATACCGACAGGGATATTCGAGGTGGCCTAGATCTCCACTAAAGCATCTACAGATGTCTTTAGATTCAGATACTAGTTGATACGATGGGTATCTCATCCTTCAGTTGATTTTCAATTTGGAACTGTATTTGGTTTATATTTAAGAATTATTTTTCCAAATTAATTTGCCACCGATATGAATTCTTTCCAAAAACTGAGACGATTAAGTGTTTAACCATCTTACTTAACTCAGAAGGCTTAGAAATGTAAGTGAGCCTTTGAATTCCATAAATATTGTATGCTCACGCCTTCGAAAACTTTTCTAAAGAGTAATAGCCAAGTTTCATTTTGGTTCATCTCGGCTAAATCAACTTTTATAACAGTTTTTAGTCTGTCCATTCACAAATGCTTGCAAAAGCCTACGTGAATAAAATATTGAGAGCTTAAATTAACTGGAGCAAAAATATTTTTCCCCAAAAATATCGCTCGAATATAATTTAAGAAGCAGATTAAAAAGCATACCCGATATACCCTGGAAGAGAATGAGTAAAATACGAAGTAGGGTCCACTTTTTGTGAACCATAAACAACGTTAAATCCGGGAGTGCCGACGAAATGGCGAGTAATGTTATTGCAAAGGAGAACCCCCCAGAGTTAATGTCCGGGATTGAATTAACTTATTTCTTCATCTTTAAATAACGACGCGAGGCCATATTTTAAAGACTGATGACATCGAAAATGTAATCGCTTTTTAAACGATCAATTCTTTTAACATCGTTTGCGTCTTTTATCGATTAACAAGTCTTGTTACGGTAAAGTTTCTTAACTATGATTACCTACTTTGGATTATTATGGTTAACCAGAACAATCACGAAATTCTAATCTACAGCTATAAATTATGAGAAAGTCTGATCCAGACAGATTTTGTTTGCATAATTTGCGGAATAAAACATTGCAGCGTTTGAGAATCCTGAATTTAGACGGGGTAAGAACTCTTGACACAATAAAATTTTATCCAACATTCGGCAGCGTGATTATTCTTCATTTCGACGTTAATGCCAATTCACAGTTTTATTCCTCTCTTGGTTTAATGTGAGAGACATTAAACCATTTACGCACTATACATTTCTGCCGAAGGTTCAATTTTGCTTTACTATAGCCAACATACTTGTATAGCACAAAAGACTTGCTATAGTCTTGCACGATATATCATAAAGACAAGCTCTCCATCACCACCGTCTCTAGTAGTACGATTCTAATAGGAAGCCTGAACCATTTGTGAAACTGGAGCGTGATCAAACCAAGAACGGCAGCAAAGCATAATCAAGCATTTAATATGCTTCAATCGTTACACGACGCAGTGGCTCAAATATCCTGCATGTCTCGAACATTAGACT
Organism: Polyploca ridens; assembly: GCA_951394255.1. NCBI lineage: Eukaryota > Metazoa > Arthropoda > Insecta > Lepidoptera > Drepanidae > Polyploca > Polyploca ridens. The sequence continues at coordinate 4,184,149 of OX596269.1, read as the reverse complement.
TCACACAATGATCACTGTGACTCTATTAGATAGTGGAGAGATAGGCATTGACTCCTGGAATGTTGTTTGTACGGCACAGCAAGGCCGTTAGCTCAAAACCGCATTGCGTCTAGGTAAATTAACAAGTTATAATTACATACGACCTCCTCACTTTTGTAATTTTAGAAATTTTATGAGCTCTTCTCACGTCTTGATGTATCTAATCTTTGAACTCTTCAGTGAATTAGTCTTTTGGTCTGTTGAGTCTTGGAAATAATCTGGCGATAAAGGAGTTAATATGAGTTATCAGTTAGTTACTGAATCGGAAAATTATGGACCTAACTTAAATTAATACAGTGTTCAAGATAAAATACTTGTTCTTTAAAAATACTAAACAAAGTATCTGTTACCAATCCCAAAAAAATCTAACTTTTCGGGTATGTTTGAAAGTAAAGCTTACATAACTGGCAAAGAAGAAAAGGAAACTTTTGAATAAATAATACCACAAAAGCCGGGATACACGAGTTTTTAAATGTGAAAGTGGAAGTATGTGGGAGGCTTTTACAGATAGGTTAAATTACTTGAATACTGAGTACATTGTTGAATAAATGTGTTGACAAAGATGTATTTCTGTACTGAGTAAAAGCGACTCTCGAAACCAGTGACTTTTGTTAGAATTATGCGTTAAACCTAGACATTTTTAACCGACTTCAAAAAAAAGAGGATGTTCTCAATGCGAAAGTATTTTTTTTTTTTTTATTAAGTTTGTTACCTCATAACTCCGTCATTTATTAACCGATTTAGAAAATTCTATTTGAAAGGGTACGCTTCCCGTTTGGTTCCATTGTCATCAGATCAGGATTTGATTACTTCTTAGTGTACTTTGAAGTCGGTTTAAGTTTTTTGTAAAACAGTCCAATTATTTATTAACTTAATTGCTTTTCAACTTCTAATTGGATATTAAAGAGTTTTATCGATTGAACTATAACACACAAATCAAATTGAATTTCGAAAAAAAAACTACGAATGTTAAATAATTGAATCCCGATATTTCATTATACTATCACAAAACGCATATTGCATAAGCAGAGAAGTAAAAAAAACGCAGCTGACTACATACAAATGTGTTCAAAATATTTCCTTGTTCATTTAATCATAAAAAGATCCACTATATTTTGCAAAACGGAAAAAAATAAGTTTGTAATAACATTATAAAGCTAAACGCTAATGTTTGCCATAAACACACGAACAAAATAAACATACAGGTTCCTTATCAAAACATCTGCTCGAGTTTCCTGTCCTTATCTCTTATTATCCCTTAGATTATGTCCCAAAGAAATGTGAACTTACGATGATAAAATTTAAAGTCCTTTATCGTTTCTCGATACCTAAGACGTTAGAATGCAGTTGGATCATAAAAAACATTGAAACAACTAGTTTTAGTCTTTATTGCTTTAACAATAAAACTTTTAACAGCTTGCTTTGTGCTTATGACAGTATTAATGTGGAATTGAATCTTTACTGCGTTGTAAATAAAGCTTAGTATGTTTCGTTGCGGGTATTAGTGTTACACGTTATCGATAACATGTTCGATATTCCGATAAATCCTTTAAGTTGAAACCTAGATCTATAATAAATAAGGTAGGCATGCATACGTTTTAACTCTTAAATATTTTTCAAGATGTCGATATTATTATTTTGATAATGGTCACAACACTAAACATTATGGAATAATTTTATTATTTTCAATTTTTTTTATAAAATATGTACAGTAATACGTAATACCCAACTGATATGGTTTACCGATGTATCCGCGCAGAAGATACATTTTCAAAGCGCGGGAAACCGCTATTGGTCGGCAGCTGCCGCCATGTTAGCGCGCGCCGTGCGGAGGGGCGTGACATGCGAGTAAGATGGAACTAACAGCTGCAGTGTTTTCTGAACCTTATAGTAGTGATCTAAGGTTGATTGTAAGTTTTAAGCATTCTTTCGTTAATCTTCGGAGCCATACCTTCTTTTCTGTGCGAACGAAGATTCACGACGCGCCTTATCAGTTGGGTACTACTGTATATTTCTCTAATATTTAAACGAGAAACCATAGCACGGTATTATTTGTAGTACGTACGAGATTCTCTGTTTAACATCAAGTTCAAAATCTGTTGCTAAACCTACTGGTGTGTTTTCGCAGCTGTGATTGTTACCCATTTCAGTTCCGCTCTAGACTCAATGCGCTTACCACCTCTGACACTACTCTCCACTTTCCACGACAACATTGGTCATCTTTGAATCTTTTTCTGTCATCTGCCAAATCCTTAATAGCTTATTATGTTGTTGTTATTCTACCGCAGACGCTCAGGTTGTGGAATGAGCATGAAGCAATAATCCCGGGAATGAGCTTCCCGCCGTGGTTTTACCGAGGCAGTACCTCAAAGGCATGAGTCTTCAAGATAGGTAGAATTATGAAGACTTATTTTTAGCAAGGTCGGTATCTCTTTACCACCAGGGTTTATGCTTTTTTGCCAGCTTATTGGCATATAAATAAACTCCAAAAGCATTGCCAGCAAAACACTTAGGCAGAAATTCCATGGCGTCACACAAGTCACATGAAGTAGGCACCGATTTTGCTTAAGTACAACTGCCTATTGCCTAAGTGAGCAGCAATTTTTACGATATGCCTGGCTAGACAAAAGTTAATTGTATATTTGCTCTTGGCTCTGTTTACTTTGGAATAAACTTAGTAAAATTACGTCCTGGCACTTTGCCACTGAAGAGAAATTGTCGATCTCCTTTATCATCAGAAAATTCTACTACATTTGGCGCGCCTTTGAAAATTTTAATCCGGACAACTTTTTCCTTGCTATCCATCCGGCCCGTGATTTGTCGTTCATCCATTGAAATTATCATAATGTCTTCCGAGCATATAAAACTAATTTTATTACCGCTACCGAACTATTACGGTACATTTACTATGAAATATCGTACACAAATACTAACAAAATCCCATGGAACGAATGATTTATGGTTATTAAAAAGCGATTATAATAATAATATGCTTTTAATCTAACCACTTTGTTTATGATACGATCTAAACATCAATTCAACATGTTGATTAACTCAATAAACTTATGAACGAAGTATGTTAGATACTAGAACAGTTTGATTAGACGAGTTTTCTTCGGAGACCACATAATAAAAAGCACAATTTGAGGCGACCCCCCATAGAATGGTCTTAATATCGAAATGGTGGAAAGGCAGGTGTGCATTTGTGTATTTGTTTTTACGTCTCTTGTGCTAATGACAATTTCTAATTTTGATGTTCTTTTAAGCTCTCTCTCAACGTGGTGTCTTGCGTAAGTGATGATGGTAATTTAAAAGATACTTTAGGTTATTACAATATAGCCCGCAACAAGGTTTTAATCTAGTTCCAGATTCTAGATAAAATTGATTGTCTGAATTGACAACGACAGACCAAAAATTGGCACGCGATAGAAATACATTTTCGATTGGCGAACTCCTTTGATAAGTCATCTGACAATGTAGCTTTTTGAACATATTCTGAACAATGGTAAGATGATGATGATGTTTTTAATAATTGTCACAAAAGTTTAGAAGGGTTTGGCTTATTTACTAGTGTAGTTGCTGGTGTTTTTTGTCTTTAGGGTTATGTTTGACAACAATCTTACCTAGCTAAGTAAATATGCTGAATATGGTAAGCACAAAGTAAAGCGATGCATTTGCAACTTTACGTTGCTACGAGCTAATGTGGTTGGTAATTCTAATAGCAAGAGTACTTAGATTAAGTTCGAATTGCTAAAATGTACCGTAGTGGTTCATATTAAAATTTCCACATTTCTACCATTATAAGCTCAAGCTCACAAAACTCACATGCACTTTTAACAACCATTTTTGAGATCTGCTTAATGCGAGCATAAAACATGTTCTGGCTTGATACTAATGAGTGTGTATAAAATAATTCCTCTGTACAAAAAAAAGTTGGTTCTTTTCTCGACCCATTCTAATGGAACCTTCATTTGGATTTCCAGCTTTTGGTTCTTTGAAAGTAATGAAACTTTAATAACAGTCCGCAGGACTTCAACGTGCTGTTACTGTCGCTTTGTGTGTTGCGAAAGCTTCCTGGAAGCTTCTGTAGCCGAAAACTAAGCTTTTTCTGTTATTTGTATTTTTGGTAAAATGTTTTCTGTATTCATTAATTGCTAGGGTATGTCAGACTATTCTAAGTTGTTATGAATTGTCCCGGCTTGCGGTTTATATCCATTCTGGTGGGAAATCGTAACCAATGACTGAAAATTTCAAATATATTTTCTCGACTGTAGCCAGTGAATTTCTACAAGTAAGATCACTACTTAGATTGTGGTCCAACGAAAAACCTCAATCAATCAAATAAGTGCCTGAAATACTACCTACGTTAAAAGATAACCTAAGATCAATACCTCAGCAGACAGGTAGTAAAGACTTATTTTAAAACCTACGTACTATATGACTAAAATATAACATGATACAATCTCACGTATATTATGTCACAGATAACAAATAGTACCAACGTATCTTCTATAAAACACAATCCGAACGCGTTTCGTAGACGCGGACGCCTGGTTCATGAATAAATTGGAAGCCTTGTTCCTTACGTAACATTTAATCAGGAGTAATATTCGATACCTGCTCTGTAGGTGGGAAAATCCGATTACACCGTAATAAACACGCTACGTTAGAAGATACTCAATTTTTTCTAACTTGAAATATTTTCGAAAATTGTTTACAAAAAACGTGTGTAGTAATAAATCTCATCTCACTAATATGAATTCAATAACTACGGATTTGGATGAAATTTGGCACACTAATAGAATATGTTCTGGATTAACACATAATATACTTTTTATCCCTGAAAAGAGTATATCCCTCGAATACGCGGGTGAAAACGCGAGGCGCAACTAGTAAAAAATATAACCTGGGAGATTTGGCACGCACTGTCATCTGATCACAAAAACTGCAGAGCTTGACTATAGAAACCAGCAGGGCTATTTTAAAACGTCGGAATCGATATCGGAAACGGATTAAAAAAAATCCTAGGCGAATTTCAGCAATTGCTATTTTAAGAGGACTCAATTCGTCATACTTTTCATACGAAACCTCTGTACTTATTATGGCGTTGTTAAACATTTTTCGTTAGATGTTTTGAACAAATTAGTATCTTGTGCACTATATCTAGCCTTGTATCTAGGCGTAATTAAAAAAAAGTGCGGAACACATTCAGTCTAAGCATCCGAAAAACAGCGTTTTTGCCTGAACTTTAGCCATATCTAATGTACCTATAAATTGTAAAAGTAAAGAAAACATTTAGATACCAGGCTTGCAAATGTATTGGAAATTCTAAATAACTAACTTTTTTTTCACAAACTTGTAAGATTTTTTCACAAGAAGTACACGCCTGGGGCCCAATTCTCACTTCCCTCGAACTAGCCTTCGAATCGAACTTACGGTTCGAGTCCTATTCGACTGTAAAATTTCGAGGGGCGGAGTCAATTCGAACGGTCCCGACCAATCAACGCTCTAGCTGACTGGTTTCCCTTCTAAATATGCCGGCCTTGAAATTGCCAGAATAACGTAACGTTCGTAAAAGTTAGAATTCGTGCTTTTTTCGATCGAGCGATCTGTTTCGATTGGGTGAGAATTGGGCCCCTGGAACAAGTTTTATGAATGCGAAATCATGAATGACGACCTAGCGAAGAGGCCGCGAGTGATCAGCGGAATTTACCGACTGATAACCGACGGCTCTGATGCTATCTCTCTTTTTTCGCAGTCAAACATTACGTTGGATGAAACAACAAGCTTTTAGACTATGCTCGCGTTGAAGTTGCGCCGGCCACAGAGGGCCGCCTTAACCAAAAACTTTTCGATGAATCGAATTGATATTTCCGTAAAGAAACATCTAAAATATTCGAATTCGGAAATTAAAAAAGCCACCTCGGTAGTTTTTGTATCCGTTGCCGATATCGAATCCGAGCGTTTTAAAATAGCCCTGTGAAAGCTATAGGTACATACAGACATGTTCATGCACACAAAAACATTTTTCCTGTCACGCCATTACGCGGCGACAATGTATTCGCGGGGGGTGTGAATGTCCGTTCTTTACGTAGTAAACGTAACTATTCTTTGCCTTTATGCTCGCTTATTACAAGGTAATATTTTCGTCAAAAATATTACAAACTCGACCTCGGCGTATGATGTTAAATTAAAAGCAATTCAATTTCCATATGCTGTCACTACGCCGACTTTAATAAGGGTGCGGTCCTTCAGACCGAATGATGGATGGTTGACAAAAACTACACCATGCTTCACTTATTATTTAATGTAATGGACTCTTTTGCCATGTTGAAAATAAAAGCGAAAAGATATGTGCAAAAAAAAAACCTCCATTTTTACAATATTTCCGAAGTGATAATTTAAGTTTGCACTTTGGTAGTGTGGCTGGTTACCACTCTGACGTTGATAATTTGTTGACAAGCTCTGTGTCTTTCCGTAGTTGTACTTGAGAGCCGCCATCAAATAGGGCTACTAGGGCATATGCCAGCACGTCAGCGTACTGACATAAAAAATCTTAACCCAATGGTTGGTCGCCATTTATAAAACAAACCGGCCAAGTGCGAGTCGGATTCGCGCATCGAAGGTTCCGTACAGACTTGTAGGTATGACAAGTTCGTTCATCATGGGAATCGAGTCCAGAAGATTTTTACCCCTTTATTCCCATTATGTAATTTTTTCAGTTGATCTAACAGAATATTGTACGGTTTACCGATTTCTTCCTTTACTTATGCTACATGGCCTTGCTTCTTACCAAATTTCATGATTTTAGGTCAAAGGGAAGTTTTAATTGCGTTGACTTAGAAGTTTGATTTTTTCACTGCTTCAAGGGATTGTAGACCTGAGTATTTAATGTTAATTTCAGCTTGTTACCTCCACGTGTTCCTGAGAAAAAGGGTCTTGACAGACAGACAGATGGACAGATAGAAAGACGGACAACGACAAGAGTTCCGTTCGGTTCTTTTCTTTTGAGGAATCGTAGTAAAAATAGTATTACCATTTGTAGGTAGTCATGATGCTTAAACTTTATCTTTAAATACTAAATCTAGAGTCTAAACTCTCTACAGACCCTAGATTATTAATGCAGCTTCCCTGAGAATTATACCCGAAATTCAAGTTTAAAATCTGATCATATAAACTAGCTAGCGGGCTATTCAGTTTGGGGTGCTAAAGTCAACCAACTACCGATCTAGTCTGCTCTTCACCGAGCTAGGTCCTATCCTAATTTTCCGCCTGCATCTACCGATTAACCGATAACGGACAAAATAACAATCCATCGTAGAATATTCTGGAGTACATAACCCGACCGAAACTGAAAGCTTGTATTCGCTCTATACAATATAGATCTATAGGGCTGAGACACATAATACGAATAGAGTCCCACCAGGAGTTTGTTGATATTGAAAATAATGATAAAATGATAATATACCTTATATTTTTTATAGAGAGTTTATACCTTGTGTTCACCCATAAACATAAGGAATTAAATTATATTACATAATTATATTTTTCATTTTGGATTTAGTTCTCATTCGAATGTATTGGTTTTTTGTAGGTTATAACGCAAGAATATTAAGAAAATTATATCTGTCTACAAGGTAAATGTGTTAATAATATGTAAATTTCAACCCTGAAAGTTATTTGAGTACGGGTGACAGCACTGGCAGCCCTGTACCCACCACCATGATATTGGATGTCAATAAGTTGCACGAAATTGACATTCTTTACAATGTGTGCGAAACGACGCTTGAAACGGGTTAAATTCGAATTAAAGAGGGGTCGAGTGGGTAATTAATTTCATGGGACGATAAAAAGTCTATGTACATTAGGGGGTTAATTTGTTATGAAGTATTAATGGTTTGACGACGCTGCGTAAGGGTTAATATGTGGTCAGTTTTAAAACGGATGCTGAGTACGGATGACCGGTTTCTTGGAAATGGGAATGGATTGTGTGTCATGAATTTGGATTTGATGGACGAGATAAATAGAAGTATTAGCGCGTTGACACACGCACTGAAATATTTCGGACCGTGCTAATTCGTTTGAAGTTATATGCGCGTTGTCACACGCAAAGCGATTCCGTCGAATTCCGACGTCAATTGCAGATTATTCGGAGTAAAATGACATTTAGATCAAAATTTTACGGCTAAAATTTAAAATAAATAACAACCAATTAAAACGTTATAAAAACAAAAACGAAAAACATTATAAAAAATTTTACCAAACATCGAACAGTAAATTAAAAGTGAACGGTCAGCAAATTAAGCAACACCACCGGGTCATTTACTTTTATCGAATGTTCGATTTGCGTGCATACGGCTCATTTGAAACCTGAGCACTATCGGGCCGATGCTTTATGGACCGCTTCATGCAGTACGGACCACTATTACTTATTCAGTGGCAGTTAATAGCCACTGCTGAACAAAGGAAACCGGAATCTATGCAGTAATCAGTTAATCGGCTTTGCTTATCGCTATTTAAGGTACATTTTCAAGGCTTGTTTTAGTAGATAGCCCACCTTCTTTGACCACAATAACAAAATGCACGACACAAAATCACCCCGTTCATCGCAGTGAGTTTATTTGTCTTTTTTATGACATTAATAAGAATGAAATCCTGCTAAGGCAACAGGCAACATTTCAGTATATTTTTCTTGATAAAATACTAGCTGACCCCGCGATTTCACCTGCTTCCGGTAAGAAAAGTATTCCTGTTTTACTTGAAGACTATAACTTCCTATAGTGAAAGACCTTTTAGAATCGAATCAGTAGTTCCAAAGATTACTTCACACACAAACTAACAAACTTTACTTCTTTATAATATTAGTATAAATCAGATATTTCTGAGTAACACTTTTAAATAACATTCAACGCTAATTGTAAGTGAACATTGAATCTTAGACTTGTTTGCATTTATTGCTTCAATAAAGAAAATTAAAGGTCCTTTAAATTAAAATCTTGTCACTCTCTTGCATACAATTGCCCGCTCGAGTTCATGGCGTGCTACAAGCGCGGTGTCTAACTACGGAATACATTAAAAACGGTGTTACTAATACATTTCCTTTGGAAATATGCAAATTGCCATATAAAAAAATTCAATTAGGATTTATTTAAATAAAGTCCTGATTTGATAACGGTACTTTTGTGATGGAAATTGGGTAGAAACTTTGGAGTGGTGCTTAGTCCAACTTGACATAATTATTCTGAAAGTGATTAGAAGTTCGTTGCTTACTTTATCGAGTTTGTATTGAATGTATGTTACGTTTACCTAACGTTATATACCTACAACGTTTAACCGAAAGGGTATATCTGTCTATCTGTCCGAAAGGGGTAGGGTTGCCATCCGTCCGGGTTTCCCCGGATTTGTCTTAGTTTAGAGGGCGTCTGGGGAGCTTCCGGGCGGGGAATCATTTGTAAAAATTTCAAATCTGAAGATTCTGTTTTGTAACATTTAAAATGATGATAAAAAATTACTAAATTTAATTTTGATGTCTTTGAAAATAAATAAAAAGTTGATTTATGACATTTTGAATTGTTTTTTATTAGTATATTAAGTTTTAAAAAAAACCTGTTGACATGTCCGGGTGCTGGGCTCCAAAATCCGTGGCTTTCACGCATCTTGTCCTGGTTGCTAAATTTTAGAGATGGCAACCCTAGAAAGGGGTGAAGACTACATCAGGTATAGGGTATACTCTCTTAAAAAGTTATAGCTCAAAATAAATTATTCAAAAATTCATTGCTTCCAAGTTTTTTTTTACTATGTATAGTATAGGCCTGTGTTTTACCACAATTGAATTAAAATCATAACCGCCAGAGTCACCGCTCATTGAGGGCATCTTTTCACGTCACTTGCTAATATAATTATAAAAATTTCTCTTTCGCGATGAAATTAAATTATGAACACATACGATACTTTTCATCCCGGGAAAGCCCCCGGTCTCTCGGAAACGCGCCTGAAACCGTGGATAGAAACGGGCATATTACCTATTTAATTTATGAAATATTGAAGAAAATTGCCTATTAAATATGTAGGAAGTTATTAATTATAGCCTTTGTAGTAATATAATAACCCTTGATTAACTTTTCTTTGATTTTAAATACTTACATGCTTCAAATTTTCAAAACATCTGCTGGTTACTCATATTTAATATATTCCTTCCGGATAATTATTATAAATTATGCTTCGTTTATTTTATACTAGTCTATGCCGCGGCTCCACTCGTATGCTTTTGATGCATTAGGAAACTTTTTGTGAGTGAAACCGAGACTTTTTGGAGGCTTGCTAGGCGGCTTGAAATCTCCAACAGTAGGTATGCCAACCACTAGCCTACCTCCACCGATCCGTAGTGGGCATGCGTGCTGGAGTATTTGCCAATACCCTTTCATCCTCGTTTATGAAACGTGGACTGTTCTCAGCAGTGGGACAATATAGGCCGATGATGATGATGATGATGATTACTTTGTGAAGTCCACTCTAAGATAAAGTGGTCCAGCCAGTTTCGAGGACCTACTTTTCATAGATATCATCATCATCATCATATCAGCCCATGGATGTCCACTGCTGAACATAGGCCTCCCCCATTGATTTCCACTTCGAACGGTTCTGGGCCGCTTGCATCCAGCGGCGCCCAGCGACTTTGACCAGGTCGTCGCTCCACCTGGTGGGAGATATATTCATAGATATATTTTTTCATCTTCTTGTAGAAGAGAATACATTTTGCAAGACTAAACAATGATTTTCCAGAAAATGTGGACTGTATCCTATTAGAGATTATAGAAATGAAATAAGACCTACATAGCATTTGATCTTAAATCTGTGAAAGCCTTGAATTGTCTTCATTATACTCTATTTCACATAAGATGAGTCGTCAAGGTCAAGGGTTTTTGACCAATATCTAGTGAAATTCCATTTGATTACTCTGAAATAGTACTCACAATATTTCATGAAACCTCGATCTATCATAGTATTCCTTTATTATATCGAAATGAACATTAACCATTGAGAAATTTAATAAAATACCATGTGTCACCGAACTCATGTTATTTGAAATCTACTATAGTACTCGGTTTATTGAACTTTATCTGGAGTTCAAATAAAACTAAGAGGGAAATGAAATATCTAGATAAAAGAGATTTTTGTTTGACTACTTATTTTATTTACATGCCATTGTAATATTTCTACTGTTGTACTGGAACTTATTACTATTTGAGTAGGGTACTTAATTAACTATTATTATGAGAAAGCATTAAATACTTTGAAGTTTATACATATCTGAAAGGTGACCTTTCTTTGACCTGAGACCTCCCGGGGCGGCAGTTATGCCCCCGCCTACGACTTGCTTTTACAGGTCGCTCCCTTTGGTGACTTTTTTGGGGAGCCCACTTAGCTCCAGTAAAATCAGCATCTGACAGCATAAGAGACAATTAATTTGGCAGTCGACCCGTTGTCTCTATCAAGAGCCCAGGAACAGTCCCTTCATAGACCTAGTAAAGTCCTTGCACTTAGCCTCTCTTAATAGAACAGGCAGAGTATTTGCTAATCCCCTTATTCATAATAAAGTTATGAATTCGGAAGTCTTTAACTGACACGTGATGTTTGGTGATCGAGAGAGTGAGACGAAAGACACTGTTACACTTATTTAGTTAAAAAGCGATTATGAATAAGGAGGTAAGTGTTTAGTCCATTACATTAACGTTGGGTCTTTATCCTCATGCACGCCTACCGATAGGACGGCAGGCTATCGCGTATCTTTGGTGGTCATCATACTGAATTTCATGACACGGTACTACGAAGACCATTGGTGGCCGCGAGGCTCGGGCCGTGAAATACAAAGGAAGGATTTATTTCAGCTTAACCCATAATTTGTTAGTTGCTTGAAAACTTTGTTTCATCCGTTATTGATTTCTTTCGTGGACGTAATTGTACCTTTAGATTCCCTTCAAAAGTAGTTAACTTCGGTCAAATCATCACTTATGCTAATATATGTAATCAGCTCATAGTCGCTGCTCAGTAAAGGCCGATATCTCACGCTCTTTCCGATTCCACCTTAAAACCGAATAATTTACAGTATATTAAATTAATTGAATACTAGACTTTGCTCGTCTCACTAATTGGGTTGTAAACGTAACATATTAGATATCTATCGATATTATATCGTATCATGTTAATGATTATGTTTGCCTAACAAATGGTGGTTGATGCTTGATGCAAATCGTCGGGTCTAGAAGCACACGTTTCAAAATTCAACTCCTTAGGGGTATTATACGGTGAAAACTAGTTCAAAAATAAATTGAATCGTTCAAAACATAGCTTTAGGTATCCAAAAATCTACACACGGCAAAATTCGACGTGTTTTCCTAACATAATCCTAAAACAACCGGGCTGTATAATGCAAATGTCTGCTTTATGAACAGTATAAAAACTCATATCGCGTTCATATTAAAATGGTTCAGACCAATTTTTTACGCATGTTTGGATATTATTCTTTACGGGAAATAAACCGCGGTTGAAATCCGTATAAAAATAATGCGTCGTGAATGTGTTTACATGGGTTTTGGGTTTGGGGGTGTGATGATGATGATGAAACCGTTAAATAACCAACCCTGACGATATTTATGTGAATATTTGAGTATTTGATTTTTATGTTCTTAACTACAGAAAATAAACAGAGGCTGCCAAACTTTTTACCGAAGCCCCCTTCTGTAAAAAATAATTATAGCCAATTTTCAACATCATAATATTCTAAGGTGTATGACTGTTATTTTACTAAATCATAATAAGTAATTAAATAGTTTTAAATCTATTTTAACAAATATCTTACTTATCGTATGTTACAAATCAGAATGTCATGTTGTGGAGTTACGTCGCCTACGTATTAACGAATTACTGAGCCAAGATGATCATTCAAGCTTTGACCGCAAGCCACAAACTGATAGTAACAGTTGAACAGGAGCTATTGTGCCCCATTTGGGTGTTATGTTGTGATTACGAGTTATAGTCCTTTCAATAAGCCTTTAGGTTTACCGATTGTCTATCGAAACTATGACTCTTTAGATGTTTTACATACATTATCATTTTTTCGTGTTATTTACACTAAATTTTTTAAATTTCTGAAAATCAATTTATTATTATTATTGTGTTTAAATATATCATGTCACAAATAAAGATACATTTTTCAGATATATTCATTAACGAGCTTTTAATATATGCTATAATTATATTGTAAAATTAATATTATAAAATGTTGTTACTTAGCCAAAGTGCTGGTAGTCTAGTTATTCGTAGATTTGTTGTTAAAACGTTTGTAAATTCAATAACTCTGTGTTGTATTTTAACCATAGAGTTAGAATATTGATAGAGCGACTATACTAGAGTACGGTCCGTGTGCACGGGTATGGTCCATATGCCTTGAAACGAAGTGCGCATACATAGATTGAACGACTAAAATAAATATAATGTATGCCAATTCCTCGCTTTTTATCGATACGTATACTGAGTACAAATTACAGGGAATCCATATTGACATTTTGTCTGACTATATATCAACTAAAGTACGATATATCTATGAATGCATCTATATGGAAACTGCTAACGCTTCGCACAACGTTGTTGAAGCTATCACTATAATATTATAACTCTATGATTCTTACCTTTGAGTTATATTCGAATGTATAAGTAGCATCCGCTCCAATTTACAGTGCTTATATGTATGTATTTCAGACTAGCTGTCCCCCGCGTTCCCGGGATAAAAAGTAGCCTATGTCCTTCTTCATACCATAGGCTATCTTCATACCATAGGCTATCGGCATACATGTAGTTAAGGCGTGAAAGCATAACAGACAAACAAACAAACTCACTTTCGCATTTATAATATTATGTTAGGATTTGAGAAACAAACATCCAAACTTTAAAGTAGTTTTTTTCTAAAATTACTCTTACAAATGTCTTTAAAAACCTTTTCCTTTATTACAGTAATAACTACACCATTACAGTAATACATCTAATGAAGTTATTGATACTTATAATGAGTGAATGAACGGAAGGTTCAATATAAACTAACAGAGCTGTTCGCGGGTTCTCTGTAATTACAAGAAAACTTTATAACAATGGATGTGGTGTTCGTAAAGTGTGAAAATGGTAATTAAACTGCAATTAAAAGTTGCCAGTGCAGCTGTGCATGGAGTCTTTTTAAAATTAAGTGTAAACTGAATTTTATCGCTTTAACTTTGCATTTTGATGTAGACCGTGTAATATTTCATCTGCTTCCTAGTTTTAATGACGAACATTTTGTACCCCTTATTAAAAATGTGTTCTATTTTTCAGGATCGCATTTTCAATAAAATTCTGAGAAAATATAAATGAAAAATCATTAGTGTTTTGAACTAATAAAGTAAAAGTTTTTTTTTGTACATAGTTTTGTCTGGCTGGTCAACCCAAGAATTTACCAGGCTAAAAGATGGAGATAAAGGAAACTGAATAGGCACTTACAAGGTCTCACGTTCCACCACAACACTGTTATTTTTCTTGATTGTTAGTATTTTTAAAATTGTCGAGATAGCGGCCGCTTCGGTTCGTTTTAAATTCAATATGTCTGCTGCACAGTGTTCTTTTCACTCAAACACGTATATCATTCGCCGTGAGAGGGCGACACCGTACATTGGTTGTAGTTTGTGGGTTTTAGGCGCGAAATTTAAACCCTGCGTGTTTAGGAGTTAGGAAAGGGATGGAAATGAAGGAAATTAGGGATTATCTCAAAGCCTGTTCATATCCCCCCACTTGAAATAAACCGAGTATTTCAAAAGATCAATAAGAAGATAGAGACTACTACTATGCGGATTCATATAGTCATTTTATAGTTACTTAAGTGTATTGATTATAATAATAATTGTGTTGAATAAAGGCTATGTTAAATATAAGATAAAGATTTGAATTAGGAATGTAATGTTAATTTAATCTATCGGAAGTGGACAGATTTTGATAGCAGGTCTCACAAGTAAACCTTTTGAAGTCTTAACCGTCACAACACGAATGATATTGTCTCTACCTGGATGAAGCTGTACTACGCGACCTAGTCGCCATTCGTTAGCTGGTAAGTTAGGTTCGTAAATAGTAACAAGATCGTTCAGTTTTGGTTGACGGTTATCGCTTTTAAACCATTTCATTCGTTGTTGCAACGTATGCAAATAATCTCTTTGCCAAGTTCGCCAGAAACTTTGAGATAGTCTCTGTAACAGTTGCCATCGAGATCGTAGAGTTTCATTTTCGGAATATACTGGTTCCGGCAACGATACCAAAGGTCGGCCTATCAGAAAATGGCCTGCGGTCAGAGCGTCAACTTCATCGGGATCGGACGAGAGTTCTACCAGGGGTCTAGAATTCAACATGGCTTCCACCTTCGTCAGAATAGTATAAAACTCTTCAAATGTAAGAATTTGGGATCCGATAATCCGTTTTAAATGATATTTGGTTGATTTTATACCACTTTCAAATATACCTCCGAAGTGAGGTCCCGATGGTGGATTAATCTTCCAAGTTATACCGCGAAATGATAGTTGATTAGAAATATGATCGCTTTCTTTGCTAAGCATTTCAGAAACTTCAGACAGATAGCGCTTGGCGCCTACAAAATTGGTACCTCCGTCAGTAACTATGAATTTACAAAGGCCTCTCCTAGATACAAAACGGTCTAAAGCTGCTATAAAGGCTTCGGTGGTCAATTCGGTGACCAACTCAAGATGAACGGCTTTAATTGCATGGCATACTATGAGGCACAAATATCCCTTATAAGTTCTAGCGTTACGTCGCTTATTCTCTTTAATCATGAATGGACCTCCGAAGTCGATTCCAACTGTTTGAAAGCAGTGATCTGATTTCAATCGGGAAGGTGGAAGATCGCCCATGACAGGCTGAAGAGACTTAGGTTTTACTTTAAAACAAATTACACATTTAGATAATCGGGATCTGATAAGATTTCGAATGCCAAGTATCCAAAATCGACGTTGAATTAAAGATTGCAGTAGGCGGGGCCCACAATGAAGGTAAGTTGCATGATAGTGATCTACCATAAGAGTACTCAAACGAGATAATTTTGGCAAGAGGTATGGATGTTTGACGCGTTCGGGTAAGTCTGTGTGTTTGAGTCGCCCCCCCACTCGCAAGACTTCGCGAGAATCAATGAATGGAGAAAGCTTCAATAAATGTTTTGGAAGTAGTTTATGATTATTAGATTTAAGATGGAGTATGACTTCCTCAAAATGTTGACGCTGAATATGTTTAACCAAATATTCTAAAGATTGATCGTGTTCCGTGGAGGTTAGAAAAGATGAAAGCTTACGCTCGGAACGTGTAACTTTAGCGTTATTAATGAAACGATAAATCCAAGCTACTACTCTTTTTACACGTAAAAGAGTGGAGGAACGTTCCAGGAGGTTGTCAAGCACGTCAGCATCTTGTGTCACTACACCAGCATGACACAAGTGTGACGACGACTTAAGCTCTTCGACGTTGTCATGCTTTTCAACTACTGACACAGGCCAGTTAGTTGACTCGCTAGTTAGCCACTTAGGACCTGACCACCAATTTTCACAAGTAGCCAACTGTAAACACGACAAACCGCGACTACAGATGTCGGCTGGGTTGTCATGAGTGGAAACATGTCGCCACACAGTTGGAACGATAGAATCGTTAATTTGCACTACGCGGTGTGCTACAAAAGTTTTAAGTTTGTGTGGTTCCGTGCTCAACCATGACAAAACAGTCGAGCTGTCGGAGAATAACATTGTTTGATTTAGATTAAGTTTTTTACTAAGTAAGGCGTGGATACGATTAACCACTTTGGAGAGCAATACCGCACTGCAAAGTTCCAAACGGTTAACGGTAAGAATTTTTAAAGGTGCTACCTTAGACTTAGCGATAAGAAGGTGGATTTGAACTTCACCATGAGTAACCACGCGGAGATAGACACAGCATCCATATGCTTTTGTGGATCCATCACAAAATCCAATAAGTTGGAATTGTTTTGACTGACATGGTATGACTCGACGTGGAATTTCGATAAGTTTCAAGTTGTAAAGGTCTGAGATGAAATTTTTCCAATCATGACATATGTCTCTGGGCACAGGTTCATCCCAAGAAAGATTGAGACGCCATATATCTTGAAGGAGCAATTTTGCTTTGAGAATGAATGGTGTGAGCCACCCAAGTGGATCAAAGATTCTCGCCACGTTGGATAAAATAGAACGCTTTGTTACATTGCCATCCTCAATCGGAGATTGTGAATAGGTAAAGTTATCACCTACGGGGTCATATTGGACTCCTAAGATTTTAAGCGTAGACTTGTTGCTTTCTTCTGAGAAAGGCTTTGGAATTTGACAATGATCTACTGGTAAGGTGTTAAGAAAAGATTTGGAATTACTGCTCCATTTGCGAAGTTCAAGTTGAGCACATCCTAATAGATTGACAAGTTGAGTTTTTAGTTCGATAGCTTGCTCTAATGAGGGTGCCCCGGTAGTTACGTCATCGACAAAAGTTTCATGACGAAGAGCCTCAGCGGCGAGTGGATACTCAGCGCCGTGATCACTAGCTAGCTGATGGAGAGTACGGATTGCGAGATAAGGGGAACTGCTAACTCCGTAGGTGACAGTCGCGAGTTCGTACTCATTGACTGGGTCACAAGGAGATTCTCGCCACAGCACGTGCTGATAGCTGCGATCCTCAGGCCTAACCAAAATTCCTCGGTACATTTTTGATATGTCACACGTGAATACTACCGTATGTAGTCTGAAGCCAGTGATAATGTCTATGATGTCAACTTGCAGCTTAGGTCCAGTAAATACAATGTCGTTTAAAGATAAACCGTTTGTGGTTTTGCAGCTTGCGTCGAACACTACTCGCAGCTTGGTAGTTGTGCTCTCAGGGCGAAGGACGCAATGATGCGGGATAAGGTAACGCTTGTCCGTTTGTAAGGACGCATTAGGTACAGGATACATGTGATCCAAACTTTCGTACTCGCGCATGAATTTAATATAATCAGTTTTAAGTTGACTTTGGCGGCTAAGATTTTTTTCGAGATGAGTTAGACGCGACAAAGAACTATTATATGAATCACCTAACGGGCAGTCGCGATCCTTTAAGAGGAGTGGTACGACGTAGCGACCATTAGATTCTCTATAAGTTAAACTAGTATATGAATGTTCACAGATATCATCCTCGGGTACAGTAATAGGTACGTGCGGTGGTTCCTCGACTTCCCAGAACTGCCTAACTTGTTCATCGAGACTGCATGTAGTGACTAATAGAGAAGACGTTGTAATAGGAGGTAACGATAAATCAGAATCGACAGCACCGGTAAGTATCCAACCGAAAATGCTATGCAGAGCGGCCGGTAGGCCGGGCCCCAGTTTGATACGTTGACCATCATATATTTCGTGGAATAGTTCTGCCCCTATTAATATGTCGACTTCCGCGGGAATATCGTAATCGCGATCGGCTAATATTAAATGCTTGCAATATTCACGAACGACTGACGGTACATTACTGCTAGGCAGTTGAGCTGTTATATGATCTAACACGATCGGCTTAATGTTAAACTGCGGATCGTTACTATCGAGTGGTTTCAAAACGCATTCCGTCACACCCCTAACTTGAAATACTGTGTTTTGTCCTAAGCCAGCGACTGTAAGATTACATCGGCGGAGATTTAAACCGAGAGCCTTGGCGCAAGCCGTAGTGATAAAACAATCCTGCGCGCCGCTGTCAACCAATGCGCGCACGGTGCGCTGTGTGCCGGCGACAGGGTTGCACACGCGCAGCTGACACGTACCTAGTAGTACTATACCGCTACTGCTTCCGACATGAGCACCGGTGCTCGCTTGAGTGGCAGCGCTAGAGCTGGGTTGCGTTTGCTCAGTATGTAGTAAGGTGTGATGACGTAATCCGCATAAAGTACAAAATACTTTAGAAAAGCATTTATCTACGACGTGATTAGTACGTAAACAGTTGGTGCACATTTTTTTGTTTTCAATTAAAGTGAGTCTAGCACCAGAGTCTAAAGATTGAAAAGTAGGGCACCTATAGATTGAGTGCGCTTCATTACAACAAGAACAAGTGAATGATGTCGTAGGTTGAGATTTAGTAAGATAAGATGAGCGTTTTGATCCGCTGCTATTCTGCCGATTACTCGCTGGCAATTGTTTTCGTTCAATGGTACGGGTAGAATTGGTAGAACTCAAAGATAGTTCGCTAGTTTCTAAGATCTTTACGTAGTCTTGAAGAAACTTTAATAGTTCACTAAATGAAGGTATTTCTGAACTGTTTTGAGATTCGAACCGTTTGCGGGTATCTGAATCGAGGGTACGAGAGGCTAAATGAAATAAAATAAAATCACCAAAGTTTTTGATATTTAAAGATTGGAGCGCATGATATGATTCATAAAACACGTTTGTTAATACTTGCAATTCTTGAAAATTACCCGATTTAACTGCTGGATAACTTAAGAATTTATCTAAATATGTCAAAGCTAAGATACGTTTGTTTTGGTAACGTTCGATTAAGGCGTCGAAAACAACTTCATAATTATTGGCTGTCATTGGAATCCCTTTTACAATCGATAAGGCGGGTCCGCGTAAACACGACACAAGGTAATGGTATTTTTCTATTTGTGATATAGAATTATTCTCATGAATTAAGTGAACAAACGTATCATAAAACGTTTGCCAGTTTTCGATGTTGCTATCAAATTTAGGTAGATCAAATTTAGGTAAACGCGCATTGACTTTGGAATTCCCGGAATGCGTGAGATCGGAGTCGACTCGCGCCGGCGACGCGCCGCCCGCGCCCGCGGCCGAGCCGTCCGCTGGCGATCCGGTGACGTTGAAGCTCTTCTCGTATATCGGCAACGTGCTACCCGCTGCGATCACCGCATAATACAATTCGTCAAATGAAACCATAGAATTTTGGTTAATTTGTACATCGGGTTTGATTGCTAACTCTAAAGTTTGTATTTCATTACACAACGAACCAAATTCTTCGCGAATTGAATGAACTCGAGTGTATCTCGACTTGAACGCCGATACCTTTGAACGATCTTGAACCATTTCGTTAGATAAGTCGTAAAGGATTTGCATAGCTCGGAATACATATTCGCGTTGTGATTGAAGTATTTTAAGTTTACTTGCTTCCATGTTTTTTAGTTCGAAGCTAAAAATAAAATAATGTTAGATAGCCTACTTTGGTGTATGAAGGTAAATGAAATCAATTTAGGTGTAGATTTGAGGTGGAGTGTGTAAGTACCTACTTACATATATAAGTTTTATAATGTAAATGTAACATAAATACCATAAAATATTGTTACGAATTCTATAAAATTTATAAAATATTTTGGAGGTAGGTTCCAATCTTATATGAAGACTCGAACAAAATGTAATGAAGATGTAATGCTACTAAATTGTAATGACTTGTGAATCCGTATAGTATCACTGTACGTATAACCAACACAATTTTATAAGGTTATACCTAGTTTTACAATAAAATGCGTAATTTTGCTTATTTCTCAGAGTTTTCGATCGAAATTGAACCTGAGATTAACAAAATACTGTTTTTCCATAGGTATTCGCGCTCGTAATGGACCAACTTTATGTTTTGAACTAATAAAGTAAAAGTTTTTTTTTTGTACATAGTTTTGTCTGGCTGGTCAACCCAAGAATTTACCAGGCTAAAAGATGGAGATAAAGGAAACTGAATAGGCACTTACAAGGTCTCACGTTCCACCACAACACTGTTATTTTTCTTGATTGTTAGTATTTTTAAAATTGTCGAGATAGCGGCCGCTTCGGTTCGTTTTAAATTCAATATGTCTGCTGCACAGTGTTCTTTTCACTCAAACACGTATATCATTCGCCGTGAGAGGGCGACACCGTACATTGGTTGTAGTTTGTGGGTTTTAGGCGCGAAATTTAAACCCTGCGTGTTTAGGAGTTAGGAAAGGGATGGAAATGAAGGAAATTAGGGATTATCTCAAAGCCTGTTCAATTAGTATCCTCTTTCCCATCACTTAGGGCCGCGAGGCTTGCTTTATATTTTATCCAGTATAAATTATGACTGATACAATGTTTTAGCGATTCAAAATATAAATAAGAAACCTTGAATTGACCAACCATTACTAAAACTCCATTAACTATTCTAAGAAAAACTAGTTTCACCAACATTTCTGAATAGTCTCTCTTTCAGATAAATCCGCTTTCATGGTTTTTATTTCCCGCTTTTATAGATCATTGAATCAGACCATAAATCGCACACCACTAAGGAACATTAGCTAACTGAAGGACCGATATGAATTGCTCAATTTGAATGAGACTCTCTTTTCTTTCAATCGTTATTTATTCTTTGACGGCGCGTGAGCGTGACCGTTGGTTCGCGGGATACGATATTTTACGACTTCTTCGGTTCCGATTGTATTTTCTAGCACTCAAGTTAATTAATTGATTCATGCTTCTGTAGCAAATGTGTTGGATTTGTTACTTCGACGCGAATATCAAATTGTTCAAGCTCTGTTTCTCAAACTTTATTATTATCTCCTTTTAAATATCGGCTATCAGCGCAGAGGACATACATTCGTAATTCAAATTGTCTAAGTTAGGTTCAAGTTAAAGATTGAGCTTCGTTTAAGTATGACTTAACTTAAGTAGCACTAAACCACTAGTCCTAAACCCTAATTAATTCATCGCACATAACGAACTTTTACATACGCAATGGAAACACTCCAAGTTAGTGGAAATCAATAAGTATTTTTCTCCCCTAAGCTTAGGGAAGTAGTCTACAAAATATTCAGCATACTTAACTAAATGAACTGGCAGAGCGAGCTTTCAGACCATTATTACAGACTTGTTGGGATCTGTACATAATATATAAATGTTTCTTTGGCCAAAATGCGTAGTTTTACTATTGTAATATTTTGCTACAGTTATGCATATAGCCTTCCAAAGTATGAGGATTCTCTTAAGGCGGCCCTCTGTGGCCGGCGCAACTTCAACGCGAGCATAGTCTAAAAGCTTGTTGTTTCATCCAACGTAATGTTTGACTGCGAAAAAAGAGAGATATCATCAGAGCCGTCGGTTATCAGTCGGTAAATTCCGCTGATCACTCGCGGCCGCTTCGCTAGGTCGTCATTCATGATTTCGCATTCATAAAACTTGTTCCAGGAGTATACTTCTTGTGAAAAAATCTTACAAGTTTGTGAAAAAAAAGTTAGTTATTTTGAATCTCCAATACATTTGCAAGCCTGGTATCTAAATGTTTTCTTTACTTTTACAATTTATAGGTACATTAGATATGGCCAAAGTTCAGGCAAAAACGCTGTTTTTCGGAGGCTTTGACTGAATTTGTTTCACACTTTTTTTAAATTACGCCTAGATACAAGGCTAGATATAGTGCACAAGATACTAATTTGTTCAAAACATCTAACGAAAAATGTTTAACAACGCCATAATAAGTACAGAGGTTTGGTATGAAAAGTATGGCGAATTGAGTCCTCTTAAGCAGCAGTGGTAAAATCTTTATTCAAGATTGGATTGGATCTATCTCCCAAGTAAACTTTATGCTATTAGTATTATTATACTATTGCTCACCTTTAAAATTTTCCTTGATAGAAAGTTCTCCTAATTGTCGGTAGACACGACTGTAAAAAAACGAGTTAATGATCTTCAAACACGTAAAGTGTAGACTGTCGGTGGACTAACGAATTGGTTTTGGTAGCTGGAAGCATGATGGATATATGCGGCTTAAAACTGCTCATAGGGAAAAATGAAGAAGATGATAGACGGTATTGGTAGGTAAAAATAACATGATAAAAAACGTCTAGATATGCTTCAATGTGTTAAGTAACTTATTTGTCAAAAATCTACCGTAACTAACTTTGATATTCTGAAAGTTTTAGTAGATTATCATTCTCATTTCACATGCAAATGTGTTAGTTCTCGTATGAAAATGTGTTTCAAACAAAGTACCTGTAAAGCTAACGTCACGTTTGCATATTTTATCAACTAACAAAATAGTAAAGCTTAAAGTTCTAAAAGAAAAAAGTAAGTAACGAAAAAAGATGATTAATGATATGATAATTTCCATAATTTTGTGCCTTAAAATATTTACAAATTCTGTTTTTAACGAAATGGTAAAGATTAAAGTTTTAAAAGCAAAAAAGTTAAAAGTAACCCAAAGAAGAGTAATTCGAAAAGGTATCTATTTAAAACTGAAACACATTTCATTATTTCCAATTCGACGAAACTAAAGCAAACTACATTTAAATTAAAATTACACTTTTATTTAACTTCCCAAGTCAAACATGTAGCGAAAAGTGTTTCCCAATCTTTTCTGGTCCCCTCGTTGCGTCCTCTTATAGAATAACATTATATGCCATTCATGAAACTTTTTCAATTTATTTGACGTTGAGACTTGAGTTCCAAGTTTTAATTGCTTCTAAGATATAAGGGTGGCCTTTCTCGTCAATCAAATTGGAGAAAACTGCTGATGCACAGACCTTTTTATACTTTTTGTCACCAAATTAATGACGTAATTGTTACGGGCGTATATAATTTGAGGAAATTGAAATTAATTTGAGTTGAGGGTCTTAGATGGTATTGATAAAACGATGTCGCCCAAGGAGTCTGAATAATAAATGTAAGTATCATGGTTACAATTTCAACTTTTAATGAATAATTTCCTGTTAAATACAGTCTGTCTTTAAAAAGATAAAGTCTTGAATAAATTGTATCTGAGCCGGTTACTTAATATGCGATTGGCTTGGCTAATATTGACTTGATAAAGACGAATGTTGAAGAGCCGTTTCCTTTCATTATTCTTAGGTTATTGACAGTTTATGTCAATATAATGCAATAAATATTCTAGATTGCTTAGAAATAAAGTAATTTTTATTTTTGCGAGCTCGTCGCTTCAATCTAGTTACAGAAAATTTGCTGTAGCTTTGTTTACATTTTTGAACTTTATGCTAGCATCTTTTAAACGTTTCTTAACCGGGATATTCCAAATAAAAAAACACTCGGAAAAGAAGCTATTGCTTCCATCATTTTAATTCCATACAAAAAGACACACGATTAACGTTCGGACTAAACGTGTTAGTTAAAACCAACCTATATGTCATTTCAGATTGTTGTTTACAAACAATTTTACAGCAGAGTTATTGTTAACCGTAGATTAAGGTGACGCTAACGGTTGTTATAAATGACTACAGTTGTGACTTTTGTGTAGCATGTGCGATATTATTGTTTATTCAGGACAAAACGTGTTATAAATGTCGTTTAAAGCATTAGTTTGCGGTCGCGATTGTTATCTCTTTTGTTTTATTGAGTGTTGTATAAAGTTTTGTGATCTATTAATAAAAAAACTTGATAATATTGTTCACGGAAGTTTTATTGCTGTTAAAATAAATGTTGGTTATTTCAATGTACATTAAATTAAATAAATATTTATGCATGCTTTTTTATACGGCGAAGTCGGTAAACAAGCGTACAGTCCGCCTGATGGTAAGTGGTTCCCGTAGCCATATGGACGCTTGCAACACACGGGGCGTCACTCTTGCGTTACCGTCCTTTCTCCCCTCCCCAACGGGCACTGGCGACCTTACTCACTTATTTGGGTGCGGTATTCTGTAAGGTGGAGGTACTACCCCAATCGAGCTGCTCTACTCTACTTGTTTTCAAGTATCAAACCTAGGATTCGTAGACTCTATTACGAGTTATTTAGATTATAAGCAGCGTTGCCAGACGTCCCGATTTTGGAGGGACGTCCCGATTTTTAGCCCAAAATTAAATATCCCGCGCGAGACAGGCTCAGTCCCGCGTTTCGAGGATTACTCGACGGTGAAATCATCGTTGGAAGGGAATCAAAACCTATAGTGTACTCTTCCCGTTGACCTAAAATCATAAAATTTGGCAAGAAGCAATTTCATGTAGCACAATTTAAAGGAAGAAATCCGAAAAGCGTTTTGTTTATATTACTTCATAATCTAAATAAAGGGGAATAATCTTCGAGACTCAATTGCCGTAATGAGTGAACTATTTACATACCTACAAGTTTCGGAACCCTCGGTGCGCGAGTCCGACTCGCACTTGGCCGGTTTTTTTAGTATGTCCCGCTTTCGGCGATAGAATCCCGCTTTTTTACTCAAGAAGTTACAAAATCCCGCTTTGCCCGAAAAAATATCTGGCAAAGCTGATTATAAGCCTTTGGCGCTTAGTTCATATAGGTAGCCGCTCGCTGCCCACTAGCCAGAGAAATGCCATTTTATTCTAGATAAGTTATAATCTAAATTGAAGCGCTCGTGGTGTAGCATGATTAGCCGTTCTTAATCGATCGGCAAAGTTAAGCTACCACCGTCGTGGTCGGTTCCTGGATGGGTGACCGCCTCGTGGTATTTCAAAACGAGTGTTTCCGTGCTTCGAAAGGCACGTAAAGCCGTTGGTCCCGGTTATTACTTAATTGTGATAGTCGTTAAGCTAGTAGGATGCCGGCTAGGCGGCCTGAAAAATTCCAACAGTAGGTTGACCACTAGCCTACCTCCACCGATCCGCAGTGGGTACGCATGGTGGAGTATTGCCCATTCCCTTTCATCCTCATTTGTGAATAGAGGTCTATGCTCAGCAGTGGGACATTATAGGCTGATGATGATGATGAAGTTATAATCACGTCACTCTTATCTCTTTATCTTTGATGACGTTGATAACAAATTATTTGCTTTACCGTTAATAACTTAATAATAAATAATGTTTTTAACTACAATCATAAATAATGATAGTGTTTCAGATTGTTATTAACGAGTTAACGATGTACTAATTTTATGTAGGCAATTATTTGTTATACGGATAGAATAAAGTTGTTAATGTTTCTAATTAATGTCATTTTGACAGATTGATGAAGTTTACCTCAAGATGATAATTAATACTACCAATAAATAACGGTCCCCATGTTATAAGAATGTTAATTATAAGAAACTTAGTGCTAATTTTGTAACTTAGGCCTATAAACATTTTTAAAACTGGGCAAAGAAAAATCCTTTTTAAAAGCACTTTCAGTAAAATCTATATTAATTCAAAATTGGCAGATACTTTTGAGTCTAAATAATTAGTGTCCTTTTTGTTTTTTTGAGTTAGTATTTAGTATTTCTACTATACCTACTTTAGCAATAGTCTACAGTCAAGCAAAAGTAATGTTACCTACATAGTTTGGGGAAGACTTATTTTTCCTTAAAAAAAGGGGGACAACATAAAACTTTTAGAAATACTTGCATTACGAATTTATGGCTAATACGGCTTTACGTTCGAGGTTTGTTGGCCATAATACATCTTATTGTGTTCTAAATCCTCAGCTTTGGTTAAAGACCATAATGTTCTATGCTATTTCCTTGAAAATCGTAAAGGCTTTTATTTACTTTGTTCCATAAAGATGGAATTAGTTTATTATGGGTTCCGGCGCAGTTGTCTACGGAATTAATATAATTAATGTCTGATTTGTAATAAGGAGTACAAATAAGACTGGATTGTTTGTAAAGCGATGATAGCTCAGTGGTAGTGACGTCGGATACCGAGACGAAGGTCTCGGGTTCGAATCCTACAATGAGCTTGAGCTTTCGGTGAAGGAAAACATTGTGAGGAAACTATAGCACGGTGGTAGGGTACTTTGTGGTACCCATCTGGCTGGCTACCACCCTCAAGTTGAAAATCTGTCGCCAAGCACCTATCGGTGTGTTCCGATAGCTGCACTTGAGAGCTAGTTCCTTACCAGGTCAAACACAGGCAATAAACATTAAAATAATTGGACTGTTTTACAAAAACCTTAAACCGACTTCAAAGTACACTAAGAAGTAATCAAATCCTGATCTGATGACTATGGGACCAAACGGGAAGCGTACCCTTTCAAATAAAAAAAGAATTTTCCAAATCGGTTAATAAATGACGGAGTTATGAGGTAACAAACATAAAAAAAAAAAAAAAAAATACATTCGAATTGAGAACCTCCTCCTTTTTTTGAAGTCGGTTAAAAAAGGAAATCTGGCCTGATAACCATTTCTACATAACTACCCAATAGTGCGAATGGAGAGTGTGGTCTCTGCCTGCTTCGTTTTTTTAACCCATTTCATACTTGCATAACTGGGAAATTACTACAAAATCAAGTCTATGATTTCATCACAATGTAAAAGATCGCATGCGCACTTATAATGGCGCTTTATTACATATAGGCAAAGAAACTTCACTCCAAGTGAAAACAAATAACAAGCTCTCTAAGGGTTAGTTCAGACTTGCTACATTAGAACTAAATAAGTTTTGGCTTTTTTTGGTGACTGTACTTTTTGTTGACTATACTTCCATTGTCTTCTACTAAATACTAAATATCAAGTCAATCCGACTGGAAGTGGTTGAAATTCGACTTGCAAGATTTGACCCGAACATACATACATTGCTTGATAAAAAGCTTGTAAAATAGTTGACGCGTGATTTTGAGACTAAGATCTGTGCTAAAACCAACAAAATTAGGGACGAGCAAAACTAGTTCGAACCAAAAAAATCTCTTCGCACCCTTCCTGAAAAATATGCTGTATCAGGAAAACCACGACGGGGGCTCATTCCGATACTTGAGAGCACCGGTATGAAGCTCCTTTGGAACCGCACAGTGCGAGAGTATTTTGAACAACTGTTTCGTGATTGAATAACTCATGACAATCCCCATGATATTGAAAATGTCCCGGTAACTGTATACCATCAGGTGAATCATCTGTTTGTTTGTTAATCTGTGTTACTAACACATCAACTTTTATGTAGCTATGGTGTGGTTCAAAAGTGCTCAGTCTGAACAGACATTTAACGCAACTAAGATTGGCTCAACTCCTCAATTCTTCAGTAATTGCTAGAGTGCGACTACTAAAACTAGTCTGATTGTATCATCTCTTGATAGTTTGAAAGTTTGTCTAGTTCACTCTGATAATTGCTTTTGGGATCAGTGCAGTTCCAACTGACATTGAATTTAGGTGTCATTTAGAAAACCTATTACATGTTTTTAGTTTTTCTTTGTAAATGCTTTTGGAAAATCTTTTCAATCCAATTAACGTTCAAAAATGTTTCATATAGTGTATTTTATTACAGTAATAAATAAATAAATATCCTGGGACATTCCTCACACACGACACGGTCATCTGATCCCAAACTAAGCAGAGCTTGTACTATGGAAACCAGATAACTGATATAATACATATACGACTTTTTGTTTGTAAATACATACTTAATATACATAATTACACCCAGACTCAGGACATACAGACATGTTCATGCACACAAATGCATGTGCTGTGCGGGAATCGAACACACGACCTGTGGCGCGATAGGTGGAGTCTTAACTAACTGCGCTAACTGACCCGTCAATAATAAATTACTAAAATATATTATATTCCGCGAAGAAAATAGTATATTTGTAGTAATTTCAAAAGCGTAACATTCTCGCAGAGTTGTTCCATTGAATTCTTCGAACTACATAAGAGAAGTAGTAGATTCTAAATCTTTGTAGAGTAATAACGTGCTTGAAATAAAGCTTTCCAGCGTTTCCATTTCGAGTAAGGAAAGAATTAGTGCACTGAAACATGACTAAAATGTATGGCGGTTGCGTTCTCAAAGTAACGTGATTTAATATAGAGTTTTTAAGTTGTGACATAAACAAAAGTAAAAAAAAAAGTAAGTAAGAAACATTTATTAACAGCACAAAAACAGTAAAACAAAAGTGCAAGAAACATACAGGAAGATTTAAAACTAGGCAAAATCTATGCTACTATAATAAAGCGGAAGAGTTTTTTTTGTTTGTTTGTTTAAACGGGCTAATCTCTGGAACTATCAGTCGGATTCGAAAAATTCTTTCACTAATAGGAAACTACATTATCCCCGAGTGGTATAGGCACTTTATATCCCGGGAACGCGGAACAGCTAGTTATATATAAAACACAAAACAGAAAAAAAAAAAAAAACAATTTGTTTCTCGCATCGTCAACGGTGGGTGTCAAAAGGGTACCAGCTCAGCATGTGCTGCTGTATAACAACAGCGCTGATTTTCAGCTGGCACCTGTAGTGACTCCGGACAAAAGTACAGGGCAGAAAAATAATTATAAAATATAAAAGTAAAATTTAATTTATAAAAATCCACTACAAAATATAATACCATGCAGTCAGGGTTTAAAAAAATACTTGTTTTAAATAGGGGAGGGAAAAAACACACAGAACTCAAGATTTCTTACCTGTAATTCATAAATTATCAGCCTTCGTATATTTAACAAAAAAAGAAACCCACATTAAAAATGACCAAGTCCACACTTCACGCAGTCCGGAGTATGCAAACCCCTCATTTTGTTTGATTACTGTTATTTGGATACGTCGGATGCTAGCTAGAGGCTACTTTCGACACATTGTTTGGAGTTCACGGAATTATCACTCCTTTTTTTAGTAATAAGGGTACAAACATACTTGATTACACGCAAGCCGGTCTATTAATTGCGACTGATTTTAAACAGCTTCCGCTCTACAGTTTTACCTGCTTTGACGATGCATTTAAGTTTTTTCGGATTTAAAAGTATCCCATCTTTTTTTCCAGAATATAATTTACCTATGTGCCAAGTTTTATCTAAATTCTTACAGTCGTTACGGCGTTATTGAGTAACATACATCGATACAAAATGCACATAAACTTTCTCAAAAAAATACTAAAGTTTACAAAAAATATAAAAACTTTTTCTAAAATTTCTCATTTAAAAAAGTTTGTAAATTAAAAACCAATGATGTTTTGAATGTGTTGTGTTTTATTTTCCGTAGTCGAAGGTACAATTAAAATAAAATACCAACATCTCGCAACCTTTACGCCTTTTATTTTTTCGCTGTATCGAACATATATGTTTTATTCCTTATCTTATTGTAATCTAGAAATCTTTGAATCCTGATTCAATTTTAATGTCAGCAAATAACAAGCTTTATGTACCCGACTGTACAATTTGTACTTTTTTTATCATGAATTATCATGTCCGTTGGTCAGTATATTTTCCGATCACTTCGATTGGCAGTACACCCCTTTTATTTTACTTTTAACCGACTTTACGAGTATGTAATTACATGTGCATGTACATACACTATAATTGATGATCAAACGAACTTACCTGTACGTGAAGTTCGATCACAATTATGTGAGCAGCTTCATTCGACGCGATTATGTTTACAAGTTGTAGTTATGCCTCCATGTACCAGCCTTCACGGATTTTTAGAGGGTAGTATAAAAATAAAATGTAAAATTACCCTCCGTTGGTTCACATACTTACCGCAGCGATCATTACGGTTCATTTTGTTTAAAGTTTATAGTAAGCTCAGATTATCCAGGTAAGTCAATCCAGGTATAATCATAATTCTCATTTTTTAACAATTATAAGGGATGGGTGATACCATTTGTTATACTATTTTAGGGTCGGGATGTTAATAATCGCGTCGAATGAAGCTGCTCACATAATTGTGATCGAACTTCACGTACAGGTAAGTTCGTTTGATCATCAATTATATTTCACAGCTTCATTCTTTGCGATTATGTTTACAAGTTGTAGGATGTTCAGAGTTTAAAAAAAATGCGAATTCTGATTATAGGTAGTAAGTAAGTAGGTACTGAAGATATCTAAATAAGAATGAATGAATTAGGTAATCAATGATTTATTATTTAAACTCTATTACGCCGTATGAGCGTAAGTATAACACTTAGGACTTAATGATTGAACCATTTATATTTTATAATAATTATCATTAACACAATTAAGAAATTATAATAATCACATTTTTAAATTAATGTTGTTTTAATCTGCATTAAGAATCACTCTAGCAAATTGGTGAGGGTCCTCAATAGTTGCTCTATTATAGAATCTAGCGAATACTTGTGAGGACTCACTCCAACCGGCAGTTTTACGAATTGTCTCGATATTGACACCAAGTCTATGCGCTGTTGATGTGGCCGCATGTCGGGTGCTATGCGCGCTAAATACAGAAGTATCTATGCCGCTTTTACGTAAGGTATCCTTAATCCAACGACTGAGTGTCTGTGATTTTACATTATCATGAGGTTTTCTATAACTAATAAATAAATTAACATTACGCTTACGGATTTCTTTTGTTTTATCTATGTAAGCAACAAGACATCTAGCAGGGCATATTTGAGGCCTATTATTATAAAACGGTAGTTTTAGTACTGGTTGTAAAGTATTAAGTCTAGAGGTCTTGATCAAATCTGGTATTTTTATAATCACTTCCGTCGAATCATGTATTTGTATATTTTCTAACATTATCAAAGAATATGTTTGCACCCGGTGCGCGGTCACTAAAGCCAATAGAGTTAGGGTTTTTTCTGACAATGTTTTTAAATCGAGATTCTCATTAGGCCATTGTTGAGCCAGAAATTCTAAAACAATATTTGGGTTCCAAGACAAATCGTATTTTGGAGCTGTAGGACGTAATCTAAATACACCTTTCATAAATTTTTTAACCCTTTCATCATGAATTTTATATCCCAAAAGAAAACTTAATGCAGATTTATAGGTGTTAAGAGTACCATATTTAGCACCTCTATCAAAAACTTCCGTTAAAAAATGTAATATGACAGGTACTGATGAATTTAAATAATCGTAATTATATTTATTGCAATAATTGAACCAGGTTTTTATACAGACATCATATTGCTTATATGTGTTATTTGACAGTGATGCAAGAATTATTTCAGCGGGACGAGGCAAAATTTGTTGTTTCAGAAATGCCTCCCTGATAATTTCACGGCAACCAGGGTAAGTGTCTGGTAAAGACTGTGGTACAATCTGAAAGGAGATATCAATAATTCTTTATGTGGTTCAAAATATATAGGATGTGAAACCATTAATCTTTTAAAAATAGGAAACCACGGTTGAGTCGGCCAAAACGGGACTACTACTATGCCGTCGGCTTTATCCGCAATAATTTTTTGCAACATTTTTAAAACTAAGGCAAATGGAGGGAAGGCGTAAAAGAAAATATTTGACCATGTGATAGTAAATGCATCTATCGCACAAGCATCAGGGTCACTTTTCCATGCAACATAAGTGTTACATTTTGCATTACATCTACTAGCAAATAAGTCTATCTCGGGAACACCAAATGTCGTTACAATTTTTTGGAAAGCAACTTTATTTAACTCCCACTCGGTATCATTAAATGTTTTACGCGATAATTGATCTGCTTCGTAATTCTGATTAGTATTGATATATGAGGCAAATATTATCAATTTTCGGCCTTCACACCATTGCCATATTTTTTTTGCTAATTCAATAAAATGGGGATATTTTGTGCTCCCCATTCGATTGATACAAGAAATAGCTGTCACATTATCTATTCTTAGTAAAATTTCACAATTATATAAATCAGACGCAAAAATTTTCAAAGCTAGAAATGCTGCTTTTAATTCCAATATATTAATATGATAATCCTTTTCATGTTCTTTCCAGAAACCATAAGAGTGATTATTGTTACAATAAGCCCCCCACCCGGTGGTGGAGGCGTCGGAAAATATTTCTATCTTAAATCTGTTGAATCTAAACGGATTATTCTCATGATCAATATGATTTATCCACCATTCAATATCATATTGTAAACTATTAGGTAACTTTATTGTCTGATCATAAGATGGATTGTCAAGTAAATTTAAGTATTTAACTCGTTCGAATTGTTTTGTATATACCCATGCATATTGCAATGCTGGGCAAGCCGATGTTAATAATCCAATAAATCTAGCAAAATCACGTAACTTACAATGTTTCATAATATTAAATTTCATTAAATTTGCTTTAATTTTTTCTCTTTTATGAGTAGGTAACTTCAGAACCATATTTCGAGAATCAAAAATAAATCCCAAAAATTTACACTCCATATTAGGAAGTAAACTACTTTTGTCATAATTGATCTTAAAACCTAACTGCTCTAATATATTCTTGGTAAAATCAACATTTCTTTTGCATATTTTGAATGAACTATCTATACATAAAATATCGTCGAGATATATGACAAGGATAACGTTTCGTGATCTTAAAAATTCCATCACTGGTTTCAAAAGCTTTGTAAATACATAGGGTGCAGTCGATAAGCCAAAGGGTAAACAGTTAAATTCATATAATGTGTCTTCAAAAATGAATCTTAGAAATTTTTTGTGTTTTTTATGTATAGGTATAAAAAAATATGCGTCCTTCATGTCAATAGTGGACATATAGCAATTTTTTGTTATTAGTTTTGACGCCGTTCTGTAATCTTCCATTTTAAAATGACATGATTTTACAAATTTATTTAATAACTTTAGGTTAAGAATGAGTCTGCTGTCCCCATTTGGTTTAGGTACTAAAAATATACTAGATATAAATTCATCTTCTTCGTGATTACATTTAGAAATAGCATTGATTTTTAATAATTTGTTAATAGCTTTATTAAATAGTATAGACTCAGACTCTGATTTCGAATATGTGACAGGGCAATCACTACGTGCTGGAGTACAAATAAATGGAATTTTGTAACCACTTATCCATGATATAATCGTAGGATCGTTAGTTATTTGTAACCATTTAGATTTAAAATATTTCAAACGTCCAGAGTACGGTACCTCCAGTTCTAGTGTCTCCTGTATGGTCTCCTCGTCGGCGAGCGGTCTGAGCGGTAGGCCGCGGGCGCCGGCGGCGGCGGCGGCGGTGGCAGCGGACGTGTCTCTCGGCGAGGGTAGCTGTTCCTTGGTACCCGTTGAGCTTGAAATTGTTGTTTCCCTGCGTCGTATTTGCTCGCTGTTTTTCGAGGCAGGGTTTTCCAGTTTAAACGATTCTTGTTCATATTATTGTTTCTATTAGCGATGAAATTATTTTTATTGAACTTATTATATTGATTTTTATTCTGTTTTAAATCCGCTCCTGTCCTCTGAATAGTTTTTGCAGATTTTAATTTCTCTGACATATTTTCACCAAAAAGATATTCATCTCTAGATGTGTTGATAACGGTTTCCTTCAAGTCACTGTTAATTGATGAAATGATAAATGCTCTTCTTGTGCGCGTTTCTATAAAATGATTATCACATAAAAGGCGACAAGCATCGCTTATAGGCTTCAGTATTTTATTGTGTGAGGGCTCTTTGGTAATACACATTTCCACCGCTTGCGCTAACGCTGATATAGCAATACCCAATTGGTTCTGTTTTTGCCCAATATAAGCATCTCTTTTTGCTAGGGTGTCTGGAATTGCAGCCTTAATCTCTGCATTCAAAGTAGGGGCCTCTAATAATAAACAATTTGCGGGTAAAAGGTAATCTTTTATTATTTTATCCTTTATATCCTTAGACAAGCCCAGTTTCAATATTTCCTGCCATCTTGCGGCTAATTCTTTGTGAATACTTTTACCACGTAAAGTTTCAGGTTTTGGGGCGTCTCCTAATAATACAAGAATATCTTCATCCAAAACGAGCTCATTATTTGAATCGATTTCAGCCGGGTCCGGTACACTGGGTGTTATATTTGTTGGTGGCAATCTATTCGATGGACCTGGTTCCTCATCATCAAAACAAGTATGTATGGAAGGAGGATCTGAAAGAACAAATATATATATATTTTTTTTTTTTTTTTTTTTTGTAGGTAGGTCGTATGTATATGCTGAACATGAATAATCAACTATTACTATATTGAAATTTAATCATTTCAATAGAAAACGTGACAGAGAGAATCCTGGAGATTTCTCGCATCACTAAGTTTGAAGACGTCGATATGCAAATCGAAATAAATATGTGACAGAGATAACCCTGGTGGTTTCTCGCATCACTAACAATAAGTTTGAAGATGTCTATTGTCTAAATCGATATACTTAAATCGAATTAAATATGTGACAGAGATAACCCTGGTGGTTTCTCGCATCACTAACATTATGTTTGAAGATGTCTGTTGTCTAAATCGATATACTTAAATCGAATTAAATATGTGACAGAGATAACCCTGGTGGTTTCTCGCATCACTAACATTATGTTTGAAGATGTCTGTTGTCTAAATCGATATACTTAAATCGAATTAAATATGTGACAGAGATAACCCTGGTGGTTTCTCGCATCACTAACATTATGTTTGAAGATGTCTGTTGTCTAAATCGATATACTTAAATCGAAATAAATATGTGACAGAGATAACCCTGGTGGTTTCTCGCATCACTAACATTATGTTTGAAGATGTCTGTTGTCTAAATCGATATACTTAAATCGAATTAAATATGTGACAGAGATAACCCTGGTGGTTTCTCGCATCACTAACAATAAGTTTGAAGATGTCTATTGTCTAAATCGATATACTTAAATCGAATTAAATATGTGACAGAGATAACCCTGGTGGTTTCTCGCATCACTAACATTATGTTTGAAGATGTCTGTTGTCTAAATCGATATACTTAAATCGAATTAAATATGTGACAGAGATAACCCTGGTGGTTTCTCGCATCACTAACATTATGTTTGAAGATGTCTGTTGTCTAAATCGATATACTTAAATCGAAATAAATATGTGACAGAGATAACCCTGATGGTTTCTCGCATCACTAAGTTTGAAGACATCTATCGTCTAAATCGAAGTAAATATGTGACAGAGACAACCCTGATGGTTTCTCGCATCACAGTTATGGGAAAATTATTCACTATGTTGGTAGGTACTAACCAGCTGGGTCATCCTCTGAATCTGATTCAGACGAACTTATTATACGACGACGAACAATCTTCCGGTTCCGTACAGTTTCTTCCTCCTGTTCACCACGCTTCCTTTTTCTCCCCGTGTTGAAAGACATTTTTATCACTTAAAATGAGACGTGCGAAGGCTTGAGCACGGAAACAAAGAATGAACCGTAATGATCGCTGCGGTAAGTATGTGAACCAACGGAGGGTAATTTTACATTTTATTTTTATACTACCCTCTAAAAATCCGTGAAGGCTGGTACATGGAGGCATAACTACAACTTGTAAACATAATCGCAAAGAATGAAGCTGTGAAATATAATAGCAACAAGTTAACAGTAATTAGTACAGTGGTAATGAAAGATGTATTAAAAAGTCAAGTGTGAATAACAGTCGTTCGAAAAGGATTCCGCATAATATATTTAAAAAGTTATGTTTTTAATTCCTACGATTATAATTGCAATTCTAAAAGTATTGTTGTTTTTTTCTTATGACGAGATATAGTCTGGCATACGAAAGTAGAACCTGAAAAAGCGCGGCAAATTTAAAAAAACTAGATGTGGTATCACTAAGTATAGTAGGAATAAATTGTTTTGATACTTTACAAAAAAATATATATATATTAAATTATGTTTGATTTTCCTAAGTAATATTTGCATGTAAATGAGTTAAAATTTTACATTTATGTTACTCATAAGCTTTTAAATAAATAAAACTCGTTATATTCTATTTTTATATAGAATACTTTTAAAAAAAAACCTGGGGTATTCCTCATAAACGGTTATCTGATCCCAAACTATATATATTCAAATTCAAAAATTGTGGTAATTTCTTTTTAGTTTATATTTATTTTTACCTTCGTAGAACAATAAGGATAGATGTTTCAGTGATTAGCGACCGTAGAAGTTCATTTATCATATTGTAGAACATTAAGGTGATCGAAAGAATGAGAAGGCGGACACTATAACACTGATTTAGCTATGAAGCCATTATAATAAAGGGTTAGTATCAAAACTTGTTCTAGTAAACTAGTTGACACTTTTTATGCCGGATGACGAAATAGAATGTTGCCATGTAAAGAGTTTCAATTGCAGCTAGGCTCAACTTTCGTTTGCCAGACTCTAGATTTCATGTTTTTTTACAGGCTTTATATTTTTTATTATACTACTATGCTTAGGTATATCTTTTTTATTGTTAATTATTTGGAAAAAAATGCCAAAAATAGTCAGATTGTCCAAAAACTATTTAAAAAATGTAAACTTGCTGAGTTTCTTGCCGGATTCTTCTCAGTTGAAGGTTGAAGTTCCGAACCGGTGGTAACTTCAGTAAATGTGACCTTCATAAGTACCCTTCTGGGGCCTAAATTGAATAAATGGCTTTGACTTTGACTTTTACTGCAGTTTCGTACTTCAGATCACAAACATAGATTAATAATGTCTATTGAAACTGAAGCCGGAATAATTGTCCAATTTAGAACTAATTAGTAACTTAATAGATTTGATACGCATAATAATTAAACAATTAATTAATCAAAGGAAGTGGCAAAGGGAAGCGACATAAAAAAACTTTTAATTGAATTAATTCGTCATGCCACTTGGAATTACTTTTTATTAATTACAGACAATAATAAACTGTGGGCGGGTGAAATAGGGCTTTTATTTCGTTGTTTTATGTTCGGGCAATAATTGTACGCTGGAGTCGGCCTTGATGACTTTTTTGGGTTCCTTATAAGTGGTTCTTCAAAAATGCTATGATTATTTTGAGTGGCTGGATTTAAAGACATCAACCTGAATTTACAAACAGCAGGTATTCAAGACTTTTTTTTTGGGGTAGCGTAGGTAGGTACTTATACCGCGTTCACGTCGTGTGTCAATTAGTTTGTGACCAATCGTAAAAAAACGTATATCAGTAAAACAAAAACTGTATTTTATAAATTTACTGGATTCTGCCCTGCACTTTTAGTTTGCTAGAAGGATTTCCCGGTATATTAAGCCAGGGTAGGTTTAGTAATGTATCCTGTATTGATCTAGGTTTGTATTCATGATGTTTCATCCAAATCCGTGCAGCCATTACAAAGTAAGTCATTAACAAATAAACATAAAGTTTATTCCAATTTATTTTCCAATTTTGACGGGCTCGCCGCAGGTCGTGGGTTCGATTCCCACACAGGACATGCATTTGTGTGCATATGGACATGTATGTATGTCCTGAGTTTGGTCATAACTATGTATATTGAGTATGTATTTACAAACAAAAAGTAGTATATGTATTATGTCAGTTATCTGGTTTTCATAGTAAAAGCTCTGCTTAGTTTGGGATCAGATGACCGTGTGTGAGGAATGTCCCAGGATATTTATTTTAAACATAAACTTTTGTATTTATTAAAGAAATAAAAAGTTTATTCCAATTTTCATTGAAAAACAAGAAGACATACATTTTCCTCCATTTGCGTACCTAATTAATTCAGTTGTTTCAATTATAAACCTCGAAAAACTTAATACGGAACCCCAGGTGCAAAACGAAACGGTACAACCTTAACTATTGAGTTTAATTTTGTCTCTTTTCTCCGAAAGCAATTTAGCTTGAAGGCGTTATTTGGCTTTTGACACTTCCTTGTCATTTTCTGTAAATGGCTTCTTATCGAATATGGAAAATAAGTGTCCAATCCGCGCCCACCAAGATTATTATGAATTTTTGAAACATTGGCGTTTTCGCCTCCTTTGACCCATGGTATAAGGTCGCCAGAGGAGGCGCTGTGTTGGCAGTGTGTTGGGACCATTGCAGCGGAGGAGTGCTAAATGTTTGCTTCTCCGCTGCTGGCACTGTGGTTACTCTTAATTAACCTCTCTTCGAACTCCTGGGTGTGAAGTCATTTTTGTAGGCTCGGCAAAGTCGGCAATGCGCCCGTGATGCCCATGGTGTTGCAAGCCATAGGCTACTTAACCGCTTATCATTTGACGTGCTGTATTCATTTCTATCAGTATATAAAAAAAGTTAAAACTGAAAAGGTCTTCTGTTCAATTGATGATTTTAATACACGTGGGCTTACTCATGACATGAGGACATGGTTACATACTCAGCGCTACGATACGGGGTTCTTCAAAAGAGGCGTAAAAAGAGCTCTTCAAGGTCGGCAACACATTGGCAATTCCCCTGGTATTGCAAATGTCTATATGCGACGGTGACCATTTGCCATCAGGAAGCCCGTCGGCCTGTTTGTCAACAATTTGACATAAAAAAAAGAACATGGATCAAATGCTGATTCAACCGTAA
Source organism: Polyploca ridens (assembly GCA_951394255.1). Taxonomy (NCBI): domain Eukaryota; kingdom Metazoa; phylum Arthropoda; class Insecta; order Lepidoptera; family Drepanidae; genus Polyploca; species Polyploca ridens. Next base: position 4,145,032 of record OX596269.1, on the reverse strand, counting down.
ATCTATTTAGATACTTTTAAGATATATATTTAAAGCGCTTCCAGAATCCCATCCCGTTTTCTTTGACAAATCTTTGAAATAACACTCTCTTTTCAATTTCAGGTACCTATCACTTATTAAAAGCGATCGAGATGCGAAGATGCCTACAGAAGGTCCCCGATTGTGAGTTAACCCTTTCAATTTCATTTGGGAGTGAATACTGATCTATATATATGCTTCGTGGAAACATCCAATTCTTTTGATGGTGTTAGATCAAAGTCTATGGTAGAAAGGTCAATCGTTTACTATAACTTGTCCATTACATGAATCTGGATGCCTCTTTTATATCATTGACTTAAAAGACTTTGGCCCAAGCACTTGATTTAGAAATATGAAAAGAAATATGGAATAAAAAAGTAATTTATAAAAAATAAATCAACTTCAAAATACACTAAAAAGTATGAAATAACTAATCTGACACTGATTTGAAGTCAGCGAAATATTTTCAATGGAATACGTCGTGCTCTTTCGCTTTTGCTCATACTTTTTAGTGTATTTAATTTTTTAAGTTACTTTTTTATTTCGTAATTTTTAGTTTTTCTTAAATACACTAGAATTTGAACAAGGTTTTGAGATGTTTTTCCTTTGACACCACACCCATAGCTCGTATCAATAAGCTAGGCCGTCACACATATTTGTCCATATCTTGAAAACTACTGAACCGATTTCGATGAAACTTGCACTGTTCCCTAAGTTGAAGTCAATGTAAACCAATAAAAATAGAATGGTTACAATCCGATTAATATCTTCGGAGATATGCGTGGACAAACATACATACATACACCTATGAAATTTTGGATATTTGTTTGGAAGCCCTTATAGATTATTATATGTGAATATATTGCAGTTCCAATAATATTGCATATATACGTGTCGAATTGATAATCTCCTTTTTTTTAAGTCGATTAAAAAGGATAATCTCCTTTTTTTTAAGTCGATTAAAAAGGAACATGAGAGTAAATCTCACCAATCGTAAGTGATGCCAACGGTGGTAAGGACACGAGGCCTAACATAGAATTGTGTTCCAGTACTGTTGGACTGGAGGCTCAGCCAGTAGCTAGCCAGGTAGGTTTTTAAAAGTACCCTACCTATTTTAAATATTTTATTTTATCCTCAACTAAATGCTGATAGAAGGTGTTTCTAGACATAATTTTTAGGGTTCCTTACCCGTAGGATGCCAAACGGGACTCTATTACTAAGACTCCGCTGTCCGTCTCCCTGTCAGTGTGCTGTATCTCATGAATGGTAATAGCAAGACAGCTGAAATTTTCAAATTAAAAAGCGCCCATATGAGATATGATCTTTTTTTGGCGTTTTTTGTTTCATAGCAAAGTTGAGTTAGTTAAAATTGTATGGAAACCTCCATGTGCGAGTCCGACTCGCACTTGGCCGGTTTGTATTATGTTTCTTTAGTTGTTTTATCATTGATGGTGGTCATGGTAAGTACAATCAGCAACATAATCTAAGCAGATAACTCCATAATATTGAATGATAACATGTTTTGTTACTTGAGTTTTTGTAGTTCAAGTATGACATACTATACATTTCTGTATCACGGATAGTTATAATTTTCATGTCTTATAAAATTTAGATCTATTCTACTACTTATATTGCTAACTGTACCAAAAATACCAGAGTTTAGTCTTTAGATTTACCAAAATCAAATTTATTTAACAATATATATATACCAAAGATACCTTCGTAATAATCGAAGTGGTTATCAGAAGCACCTTTTTAGTATTAAAATAAAATAGCTTTCTTTGACTTTCTATTGACTTCCAGACCTCATTTACAACTCCTATAATACAAAGGATACCTTTGAAGTCGGTTTTTATACCATTCAATTTTGAACACTATCCCAATAAAGTTTAGAATGATATATAAAACTAAGCTACTGAAAGCCTGAAAAATTACTTTAACTTAGCAAAGATAAAGTCTGCAGATGAAATATTATATACTGTTGGCAAATCCGACTTGTAATCCCAAGCGGAGCTGTATTCTGACTTATATATAGATTCTTTATGAGGACCTAACACGGGGTGTGGTACAAGGTACAAGTTAGAAGCTAATCCATTTTTAATACACGGCTGTCGCATTTTTTTTACGACAGTCGGTAAACAAGCGTTGGGCCGCCTAATGGTAAGCAGTTACCGCAGCCATATGGACGCTTGCAACACACGAAGCATCGCTCACGCGTTACCGACCTTTCCCACCTCCCCTATGAGCTCTGGTGACCTTACTTACGCGCAGGAACACAACTTTAAACAACATAAAGTTATTCAGCTGCGGTATTCTGTTAGGTGGAGGTACTCTTTGAGCGAATAAACGCTACGCTCTACCTCTCTTAATTGCCAGGATTGCTCACCTATGCTTGTATTTAACTTCATGAGTTTGTCTATGGTGATAGATGATGTAGTTAAACTTGGAAGTTCCTCAAAGCCCAGAAATGATCAGAGGCCCATGCCTGCTATTGCAATAGTGTTCCAATGTGGTGTAAAATTTTTCAATCAGTTTTGATAGTCCACTAATTCAATAGTGTCAAAAAACATTATGAATTTAGTAGATAACGCACATTGGCTCAATGGTATCGCGTTATGGGATAATGCCAGAATATCATATTTGATTTAAAAAAATACCAGACTTGGTTCGTATATGCAGCGCAGAAACTGGCTATAAATTTTTCATACTGTATTTGAGCGAGTTATTTTACTGATTCCCGCTCCCGCCTATGACTTGTTTACAATGCTTAATAAACGCAGTTATTGCGAACGTCTTCCTACAAATGGATTTCTATCTTATATTAAAATGGACGCCTGTATAAAATATTAATATTTATCAAATAATAAAAGTCTTATTTAGAACTCAGTCAGGTCAGAAATAACGTATAAGACTCATACTATACATAAGTAACTGCTAAGTAATATATGAATAACAGTATTTGGATTTAGATTTAATCGCTATTTTACATACAAGACAAGAGAGCAGGTAATTTCAGAACAGGACATTTTACTTACATTAACGTGTTGAAGAAAAACAGAGACAAGAAAGGACAAAATTAAACTCAAATATGTAGTTAAGTTTGTACCGATTTGTTTTGAACTTGGGATTCCGTATTCTGAAGGTTTTCTATATATAATGTAAACAGTTTTACTATATTTATTGAAACAGCTGAAGTAATTAGGTACGCAGATTCATCCATCTGAGCGCACAAACATTCGTGATATTCTGTCGAATGACCGGAAAGTTGGTAAGTAATTAGCATAATATAATAAGCTCCTTGATACAAGGTCGGCAACATATTAATTACCCTTTTTGTCTTGCTAATATGTACAGGCCACCGTGACTTCTAAGCATCAGTTGAACCTCTTGACATAACAAAGTCAGTAAAGCCTCGGTTGGTACTGAAAGTCAGTTCAGTGAAAATGCCTTTCAAATTTATAGAGCCTATAAAAGTTCACTCTTTCCTAAAGAATGAAGATGCTAAATCGAGTTATGTTACTTACGAACTAAACCATGGCTAAAGATTAATTAACGGACGTTGTAAATTAACTAGCAAACAATATTGTGTTTTTAGTGAAACAACCTGCGTTAATATATGTAGCAAAAGCTCTCAGTAAGCTTACACGATTTTCCGAAGAATTTTCTAAACGACAGGTGCTAAAATGAAAATAAAAATGTTCCTGCTTAACAAAGTACTCCTGTTGGGATTTAATTACCGGATAATTTCCTCTTACAAGCTTTTTTATTATTTAAATTTCGGAAACCAAAAACGATTATCAGTTTCTTATGCATGTTTAGCTCAAGGATCCGCACTTTGCCTATACGGTGGATCTCAATGGCCTTCACCTATTTACCAATAAAACTGAGCACCTAAATCTGGAAACCGAACCTAAATATAATCGATCAGCTAAAGCTACGTCACTTGTTTTCACCAGCATCACTGCTTTATAGCAAAAAGTATTTATGATACCTCTGAAACGACTTTTCTTACCAAGAACTTTCTTAATGCGTAATATCACCTAGCCACGTCAATAAACAACACCCGAAATACTGTATTCTCTGTAACCTTATCTACAACTATCACGGCATCTTTATTTTAGTTCGACGCTAAACGATTTTTCATGTAAATCGTCCCACACATGTCATGGAAATCGAAAATAAATGGGATATGCATCAATCATTCACGATAAAATGAACACGTTGAAGCGCCATCACTATAGCTCTGCAGACATCTTCGATATAGTCTCGTACGGACGTTAAATCATGTGTAAAACATCGATTTCATGTGAAGATGGGTGGCCATTGAGATGCTTGTAACCTTGGAGCGAAGATCTTTTTAGCTTTGATAACAGTCCTTGAATTGATATAGAAAATTCAGAAATTGCTGGCTACGAATATTCTGATTTCATCAACAATACGGGTAATACGATAAGAATATTTTGTGTCAAAAAGTGGAAATTGTGTAATAAAATCAGAGGATGGTAAAACTGTGTAAACAATAATAATGATCATAATGATAAAAGTAAAACAGGTCTTACAAAATAACTTAAAAAAAAACTAAACAGTCAATATAAATTAGCATTGAAAAACAGTAGTTGAAACTATATTTGTGTTGTATTGATAGCCCACTTTCTAGAATGTTGATTTTTGAGATACGATGACAACTCAAAGTGAAAAGAAACTAATATCATATTGATACAATTCACTGCAAATCTAGCAAACCTGAAACCAGGTAATGATTTGGAAGTGAGCAGGAATAAGAAACGTCGTGTATAAATATACGAGTGTACAAAACAAGCACATTTGCGGCAGGAGCAGTGTGCGTAAGAAGATAAGCCTCAGGAAAATCCCACAAAATGGCCTGGCCATCACATCTAAAGCCGCCAAAACTAGTTGGGGAGCAGATGTCTTGAAATCCACACGGAAATATTAGACGTTACGTAACCATTTTGATTTGGTTAGTTGGTTAGGTAGATATATACATTTTACACAATAATTTGATTGTAAATATTGAAGACGTTCATAGAATTCTTTAATTAGTATCAAATGATCGTGTTTACACTGTCTTCTAATTATACATTTTAATCAATGCCAGGCATAGTGAAATCTATTTCATAAAACTTTGTAATTCTAAGATCACAGAAAATAAAAAAAATGTTTTACGAAAAACTTAAACCGACTTCAAAGTACACTAAAATGTAATCAAATCCTGATCTGATCACAATGGGACCAAACGGGAAGTGTTCTTCCAAACAAAAAAAGATTTTTCCAAATCGGAAAAAAATACAACCGAATTCATAACCTCCTCTTTTTTTGAACTCGGTTAAAATACCAATATTCAGAAGTCTCATGAAGTCAGGATACATACTTTAAGTCGCCCTAATTAATGTATCTATGGCATAATTGGATTTTGAGTTTGTTGCGAAATAAAACTTTTGAGAGATTGATGAGGCAGACTTTATCAATCACGTTTCAATGATTCTTTTATGAATTTGATTACATCTCTAATTAGTCAAAATACTTTTCATAATCCTACCACTTTATATGAATCTATTTCATAGATTTTCTTATGACCTTTAATCTAAATCAGCTTAGAATTCAAAGCCATACAAATTGCTCTTTCACTCTAAATATTGTAAATTCATAACACTTTGTCCTCCATTTCTAATCATGGCTTCGTTTATTATAACTCTCATTAATTCAAAAGGTTATGAATATTCTAATTCTAATAACTCTTAATAAACCGTCAAATTCGTTTGATGTCAGACCCTGAGACGGCTAAGTAAAGCGTTTGGATTCGCGCTTGTTTTATTCTCACATTGCCCCAATTTCGGGGCAATCCGAGGTACTCGCGAGTAATCCTGGACGTTATGTTTGGGATGAGTTATCGGCGATAAGCGTCCGATTTGTAGATTTATGTTTGTATGGTCAAGGAGCTGACGGTATTTGTTTTTATTCCTGGGACTTTATGGGTTATAATATAATAGTATTGGAACAAATTTTTATGATGTAACGTGACTTTCAAAGAACCAGGGGGTCTAGAAAAGAAGGATATCAATAATCGTCATCGTTTATAAACGATCAATCTTTGTATGGGATTGACATTTCAAGTCGAATTATCACGTAATTTTTCTATCCTATACAAAGGTTGCTCGTTTAGTAACAATGACGATTGTCGACATCCATCTTATTTCCCTTTCTCGTGCTATGAAACGACCATTCTTAGATTGCCGAAATTGATGAACTTAAGCATTGAGGACATACATAATATTTGAATTGTCTGGATATTTTTGTGAATCATAATATAACTTCTCGGGACTAGCTCTAAAATAATGAGGAAATGCTACTATAACTTAACAGCGGCAAACTAAACATAGGTTGATTTTAGTAACAAAACAAACACATTTGGTACCCTATGATTTATTTTCAAGGGTTACGTGGAACAATTCAGGTATTCCTACAAATTTACTGACCCTTATTGAATATTAAAGCTATCTTTGAGAATATAGCCGTCAACACTATTCCTTCAAATCATTTGTGAAACCGCTTCCGCTCATGCTTCACTCCACACCCAAAGACTAAGCACGTAGCTACATAAATCCGCGAATTCTTCCCCAAACGCGCACAGAATAATTTATATTAAAGAGTTACTGTACGTAAGTGCGAATCGAGAATGTGCGAACACTGTGCGTAATGCAAGTATACAAATAGCCGGATTTACTGAATTTATTTCCGTTTTTCCGCAAACGGAAACAGAAAAATGCTTTTAATTTACATTAACGTTAATATCCTAAAAGCGTTCATTGTGCGTTGTGATTTAATGTGAGAAGATATAATTTTGGATTTTCGCGAGATTCGGCTTAATATTTTTTTTTTGAGTTTCGTAACCAAAGGGTGCCAACGGGACCCTATTACTAAGCTTCCGCTGTCCGTTCGTCTGTCAGTGGGCTGTATCTTACACAGAATGTGTATTTCTATTTCCGCTAACAACAAAAAATAAAAATCTTATAGCGCGTTCATGGTTTGAACGATTAAATACATAAATGAATGCCAATTTCTCGTTTTTTTATCGAGAAAAAGTGTCCCAGGATATTTATTTATTTATTTACGCTTTGCACAAGGTAATGTTGTTAACGCTATCACTCTATCAATATTCTTACTCTATGCATTTTCCTACAGAAATTATAGAAGGATTTCTCTAACTATATATAAGCCGCAGAAACAGAGATATCCAAGACAAGAGTATTCTGAAATGAAGTTAATATCTTACTACATAATTCCTAACAACAGACATTAGTTTTTGCCCTCATACGCTTTAGTAATCCCAGCCATTGGATTTAATCCTAATTTAGGTCTAGACTGTACTATATTGTTTCTGATAAAGCTGGCCTATAAGCTGTGCTATAATATTTAGGAAAGCTTTTTTGTAGACCAATTTTTTATGTATTTGTTACCTATTCTACTAATATTCTAAATGTAAGTGTTTAGGTTGTCTTTTTTTTTTTATGTCAAAAGGTTGACAAACAGGCAGACGGTCCATCTGATGGTAAGTGGTCACCGCCGCCTATGGACATTTGCAATACCAGGGGGATTGCCGATGTGTTGCCGACCTTGAAGAGCTCTTTTTACGCCCCTTTTGAAGAACCCCATATCGTAGCGCTGAGGGAAAACCGTAATGGGGAGCTCATTCCACATCCGAATAGTCCGCAGTAGGAACGTCCGACTGAACCGTTGTGTGGACGATCGAGGCGGCTCGAGGATATGAGGATGAACTCCACATCGCCGGCGAGCGGTGCGGTGGTAAAAAGGTGATGATGGCACCAGGTCAAAAAGTTCTTGAGAACACTCCCCATTATACAGACGGTAGAACACACAGAGAGAGCCAATATCTCTCCGAAGGCTGAGAGGTTCCAAACCGCCAGTGAGTTCGGGATCGCCAACTATACGAGTGGCCCGCCTTTGCACCGAAGCAAGTGGATCAAGCTGGTAAGCGGGTGCGCCTGCCCAGAGGTGTGAGCAGTACTCCATATGCGGCCTAACCTGCGCTTTATATAGCTGCAGCCGCTGGTTGTCTGTCGTTTCTTCAACCTACATTTCACAAACAGTCATAATAGACAGGTTAACTTATCATAGATCGTGGACTCGCGGTTTACAATTGATAATTTGTTTCATTAGTAATAAAGAATCATTTTTATACAGTGTTTTAAGAATACTGTTATTTCATCCATCTATCGGCTATTCATTCGGCAGAATTTATTTTTCACTTATAAAACGGTAAAGGTGTGAAGTTTACTTATATACCTCTTATGTAGTGCAGATGACATATCAAAGCCTTTTTTATTTATCACTAAATCATGGTTACCCTAACATATGACTGTTGGCGAATTCAATACGATTAGAAGAATCATTTCGCCTTCGGCATTTTGCAAACGAGCATTTATAAACCGACGACGCCGTTTGTAAAATGACGAATCATACACGACGAAATCTATCATTCTACCTAAAATATAGCGTATATCGTAGCTTGCAATGGCTCCCAAGCCTTACCCTAGCAACAGACCAGTTGATAAATTATATAACAGGCAGAATGCCCCGGCCTTGTATTGTGTAATCGCAGTATGTATTATTGTGTCATATGCCTGCGATTTATTCACGTGGGGAAGGATGTTGGATTAATTACTTTTGTGTGGCCCCTTATGGGTATAGTCTGTGGTTCTAAATGTTATTGTTCTGGATATATAGGCGAAACGTTTGCGGTGGCTGCCATATGTCATACTTGAGAACATGTGCTTGTTGGGCGTGTGTGTGTTTGTTATTAACTTAGCCAGTCAAAATTATTGTAATGGCTTCACCTGCGGGCTGCGTGTAATGCCATTAATTAGCGCGTTATTTGGCATAGTACGCAGATATAGCCGGATGTTAGCGCGCTAATTCGCTAATGGCATTATTAATGTCGTCAGACGTTAGCTCAAATGAAATGATAGAGATACCATTTAGAGCATAATTTTGTGCATCAGTAATTGTTCCGATAATTTGGAAGTTAAACGCCACGCAGATATTACTAGCATTACTGTTATCACGCAAATACTGTTGCATAGTATTTGCGTGAAAAAAAGTTGTTTTCCGTCACATAAAGTGCATACGCAATATTAGGGTTATCAAATTCGTACCACTAAGAACTAAAAGTATGTATTCTGAGTTTTATTACCATTGTAATAAATAAATCTTTATTTAGCCTTAAAACCATAGCAATTCGTAATACAGGATTAAGACAAAATACGGGCTCAGTGCTGATTGGCTAACACGAAATGTTTCGTGATGAAATTGCCTGTTTTCCTGATCCGACTGAATGTTGAAATGTATTTATTGGATTAGCACTTAAAGCCAAAACAAAAAGGAAAAGTAATATATGACTAAATCTAATGAACTAAACCAAAATATTACCAATTAAGGCGCTCTCAGACCACACACGCTCGACTGACAACTTCGACTCGACGAACGACTCTGACCAGTGGTCCACCTGTTGGGAGGTCGTCCCGCACGGCGCTTTCCAGTACGTGGTCGCCACTCGAGAACCTTCCTTTCCCAACGGTTATCGGTTCTTCTAGCGATGTGGCCTGCCCATTGCCTCTTCAGCTTACTAACTCTATGAGCTATGTTAGTAAATTTTGCAAGGTCTAGGCTTGAAATTTTGCACACAGATTCCTTATAACGTAAAATATTACCCTATATGGAGGGTAAGGAGGGTAAGCGAAAAGTTAGTCATAACAGAGCATAAGATAATTTAAGAGTAGTTACGCAAAATAGTTACGTGCCGGAATGTTGTCGAAATAAATCAACAGTTTTCGGGAATACATCATCTATAGTGGATACCTACCATCGTAAAATCGTTTGAAACATTCAAAATTTATTCGCAATAAAAATAACCCGGGCGCAAACTTGATTTTTTTTCACCAGAAATGTAATAAAAATAATGACTGCGAGTAAAAACCTTTGTACAATAACTTTTTGAATCCCTTTGTCACGTCAGTGGGATAGTGGTGTAAAAATATTTGATATTCGTTTGCGAAACCTAGTTCTCGTGATATTTGTTTCTCCATTAGCGAGTTCTAAAAATTCTTTATTGATTTTTGGTTCAGTACAGCCAAAGTCATACTGTGTATAAATATTTGTGATATATATTTGTGGGATACTATTTTTGTGCAAGGCGTACAAGTTAGTGGTACTGACACACAGGTAACCCGGACTGTGAGCGAGTGGGAACTGATTTACTATATGCTGAAGAAAATAAAGAAATACACTCCAACAAATTTACAGAGATTAATAAACAAAAAAAATATTCCGCAATAATGACGTATGATGTCGAAAAGCATCGGTTCAGCTTTACTCTCAGAAAGGAAGAACTAATTTTCAGAATCCTTTGCGAAATCACGAGAAACTGGAGTAACACAAATTATGATCATACTTAACAAGTAGTCACATTTTTACTCTACTGGCTTGCAATTAGGCAATATACGTCACTTTCTCATTTTGTATGTCAGTATAGTGATCTAAAGTCGGAACTTGGCGTCAGACACCTTGATTTGTTTGTGCTCTCAGTATTTATTAAGTCATCAGTATCTATATGTCCAACTGATCGCCATTATTTTTCTTTTCTTGATATGGATTAAGATCTATCGCATTGTGGTCTGAAGTTAGCTTTAAATAAGGTCTTTAGGGTATGTCTCACAGACTGTCGATCTTTTCCTATCTTTACTAGCCGTTTCATTCTGACCAGTTTGAAAGTAAGAGACTCCACTAACAGATATCCATTTTAGCTATCAGGGACTTGTGAAATAAGCTCTAATCTGCAATGAATAAGGTAATTAAAAGTCAAAGATTGAGGTCAGCTTCCCACACACAACTATAATAAGTAGATAAACATGCGAATCAACACAAAACAGTATAATTCCAACATTACTTGTGTATCCTTGGGACGTCTTAAACTAATTACAGGACATTAACGGAGGCTTTGAATTAGCCGCTCTTTTTTCTATATATACCTATTCAATCAACTGTGATTTGATTTGCAGGACACAATGATCTATTGTGTTCAATGTCGTGAAGAGATTTTTCTTTTCAGCCTTTATCGGTATTGAGACAGATATTAAATACATCTGCCTAATAACACTGTCTCATTACACGAGATAGTTTAAACCAAGTCTAGTAAAACGTTTTATGATAGTCCTGGCTCTTTTGTTATATGTCCGTTAGTAAGGGAAAGCTTTATTTAAAACCCGGGTTTTAATAAGGAGATGGTTCAAAAGAACTACAGCAATTAAATTATTAAATGAAACAAAAAACCCGACTGCGTAAAACATAAATTAACTGAAAAGAGAAAAACAAGCTCTTAAATCTATAGAATTTTGAATATAACTTGAATTTTATAAGATATTACAATCGGGGACAACCAATAACCTAAGTATGTATTTTTTTGTAATATTTGTTTATCCCCGACTGCAATACCTTATAAAATTCAAGTTATATTCAAAATTCTATAGATTTAAGAGCTTGTTTTTCTCTTTTCAGTTAATTTATGTTTTACGCAGTCGGGTTTTTTGTTTCATTTAATAATTTAATTTATTTCAGAATTTTTAGTTTTATACAGAAAGAGTTGTAGTATTAGTAAGTAAATGAGCGGTACGGTAAAGGAACGCTAACAACCATCGAAAATCTATGTTTTACGTATGGTAACGGCTCAGTACCTACTGTCCTTGCATTAAACGTGGTTTTTTGCAGTTTACGTCAAAATGGTAGCATAAAAGGATTACAATATATACATATATGGAATGGTCTATTTACAAGCTTTCATTTGATACCCATATTGTTATAATAACGAAACTTTTATTTTTAATACCCCCCCTATTTTTTATTCTTAGGCGCTATATAAAAATAATATACCCTATGACACTCCCCCAGTCAAGACGAAGCTAACGACACCTCATATGCTTAAATCCATCAAGCCGTTTAGGCTGCAGAGCGGCACAATGAAATAGACATACATACATACATACATACACTCGAAAAACATAACCCTCCTTCCGGGTCAGTCGGGTAAAAATTACGAGACGTAAATCTGTGCAATTCTATTGGTAAATTTGACAATGGAATCGAACTATCCCCTCTTATTACTGTATAGTTACTTGCCACAACAAGCAATTCCCAGTTGCTTGCATAGTGTTTCAGTAACTCTGTAATTACATTGACATCGTTATCTGGTAACAGCCTATTAGAGCATGTTGGTGCATGACTGCCAATCGAGATCCTTTCTTGCCGAAACTATCTGCTCTTAGAGCGGCTTACTCATCGCCAGTTCAAGACTCCTATCTTCGGCTTTTATTTGTCCACGAATTTCCACATTACGGACCCTATCTTGAAGAGAAATTCCAAGATAGCTTGTGGAACCTAAGCCTTTAAGTCATCACTATCATCAATTAACAAAAATATCGAAACCACCTTCTTGTTTCTTGCCAAAGTCTTCTCAGTTTAAGTGTATTCCGAACCGGTGGTAAATTCAACTGTATGTACCAATGTAACGTTCATAAGTGCCTTACTAGGGCCTAAACTGAATAAATGACTTTTTGATTTTGATTTTGACCTTTATCCGGTAAACGTAAGCACGTCTTATTACTCTCAGTAGGTACTAACTATCAGATCACGCGGCAGGTCACCTATGCGCTGGACTGCTCAAGTGAAATCCGCAGTAGGAAATAGCACATAGCGTATTTGACTGCACCAGAAAGTCTGCCAACAGAAAAAGATGGCGGGCGAGCGTGCGGAGAGCCGACGTGACCACGACCGATCTGCCAAGAGCGAAACATCATAGAAGAAGGTACTAACTACTAAGTATACCAAAACCTCACCCAATATAGACAGTCCCAACGTAAACGTGTTGGCATTGTCACCGTCTCTCGGACTTATGATATTCTATGTAACTTTATACAAACAACAAAAAACATCTTAAAATGCAACAGTATTTCTGTACATTATAATAGTAATCGCACCCATATTAACATTTTTATTATTACTCGCGCCCGTCCTGGTCTTCCCGAGCACTGTTACTAGTTACGGATGCAAATTGTATTGAAAAATAAATTGAGTTGCACAGCATTTATACTCTAAGGGTTCCGTACAATATCTTTTATATTCTTTTGTGTACTAAAAGTAGATTGCGCTATTTCTTTTTGAATGAAGTGAATAGATGATTTGGCGATATGCCACTAAGCAGCAGTGGCTGAATACTTGGTATCCACCGATCTTCTATTGAAAGAGAGAATGTTAGTATTTAAGTAAAACGACGGATACTGGTGACAATTCAATTTATTCTGCATTTCTAGAAGTTCTTAGTTTGGCTTTTACTTTTTTGCGTGGGCAAATCCTCATGTTCCTCTGGGCGCCATGTTTCAAGATAGCAGGCCCGCTATCAAACTCATCCGTGGTCTTGAAACCGAAGGACCATAAATTACAAAAACCTTCGCAAAGTGCATCTTGAGACCCTCCACATATTTTTTGTTGTTGTTAAATGGGCTTGTGTTTGACCTTCGCCTGACCCCATGAGGAGTTATGACGAGACCGAGGATGTAGCACGCTTACCCAGAAAATAAGAAGCTTGCGCTCTGTCAGAATCTATCTAGGCGAAAAGCAACCCTGCGATTTCTTCCACTACTATAGTAGATAGATAGATAGATTAGTAATTAGCATTTACTTAATTTTACTACTTGCGTTCTGGCACACTTCTAGCTTACCACAAAAGCATTGCATGTAAATATCAAGACGCCTAATCCACTAAGTACACGTGGCCCTTTATGCTTTATTATTAAAATATTGATCGTCTACTTTGTAGTTTTGCCGATGAGGCACGCAATTAAAATATATGATTTTAATTTGATGAAAGCTTTTCCAATACTTCCGCCTCTACCTCTAGCTACTTAACTACTACAAACATTATTCTATTATTTCCTCCATCACGTAGTACGGAACCCTAATAACCGGTTCTGTGCTGACATACCCGGTTAATATCCGGTCGACTCCTTGCTTTCGTGTCACTCTGTATCATCGACTTCTGTTAATATAATCTTACTAGCTTTCACGTAGCCATTTTGCCCGCGTTTCTGATGGAACTAATTATTTTCTGAGATAAACCCTTATACAATACTTAAACCATAGAATAGTGAAAATCTAATTTGGTTCAGAAATTATATATTTTATGTTAAATGGGCTTGCGTTTGACCTTCGACTGACCCCATGAGGAGTTATTACGAGGCCGAGGATGTAGCACGCTTTACCAGAAAAAGCCTATTCACTCTGGCCTTGAATACATCTAGGTTATAGGTGTCGGGACATACAGACCCCGGAAGATCCACTCCTGTGCTGTTCGTATAAGAAACGATGAAGCGAAGCGTTGTGTCCGGGTACGCGGGATGTCGACAATGTATGGGTGGAAATTCTCCCGGCGTCTTGTGGTTCGACGGAGAAATGGGGATGGATTATACTTCTAAGGTAGCAATCAAGCACAAGGTCCGTCTGATGGTAAGCGGGCACAACTTTTTTTTTTATTAAAAATAAATTATAAGTACAAAATTAAATATAACATACACTACTCGCCAAACTATGAAGTTTGATGGCGAGACACGCTCTTTATAGATTATTATACCTACCATTACAAATGGACAAACAATTCCCAAAGACAGCTTAAATTATTATAAATTAGGCTTAGTCCACAACCATATATATTTTTTTATAATCTCTAGGCCTTGTGTGCTTATTACTTCTTTTTGTATACGACTATGTTGGCAAACAAGCGTACAACCCGCCTGGTGGTAAGCGGTTACCGTAGTCTATGGGCGCTTGGACCACCCGGGGCATGACTCACGTGTTAACGACCCTACGAGCGGTACTGTAAGGTGCACTAACTTTCCCAGTCGAGTTGCTCTTTGGCCGTCTTTCTATGAGAGTGTGCTCGGACAAGTTTATCAATAGCAAATATATATTCAAAGTACATATAGAGCCAGCTTTTATTAAGTTTCACGTATTACATATTAGTTTTCACTAAAGCGAGTTGCTTGTTAGTGAAGACATTTTCTTGGTAAAGTTACAAAGGGTTTTCACTTATGATGTAATTTTACTCTTATTAAGTTTTTCCCGAGATTGTTCTGAAGATTATTAGATAGAAGGATGTTTTGATATTTCTTTTAATTCAGTTATTTTTTTTTACACACGATGGAATGGTGACTTAGTCGCCATTTTTGTTTGGGGTAATAGGTTCGGCGTGTTTCTTAAAAAAAAAGACTGATTTCGATGAAGGTTTTTGCATCGATGAATCTTTTTCCTCGTTGCCTTATCCCATTATTAGGGTCGGCTCTCCTCGTTTTTTGCATCGATAAATTATGGCTGAAAATGTGAAAGTTTTTTTTAAAAAAAAAACACCGTAATATGAACCCAGGAAAGAAAATTCTTTGTGTGTAAGTACACTCTTTGCTGTATCTTAAAAAAACATTCAATACAACATCTATAAGATAAGACTTCAACCCATTTCATTCACTTTCCCATAAACTAGGGCTGTCAAAGTTTTTTTAAATAATTTAAAATGCTAAAACAAATGTAATTTTTGGACATGTCTTTTGGATAGCTGTGTTCAACCGGTAAATAGCATACCTAAATACTATTTAGAAAAACTTTTCCATTAAATAGTTTTTCTGAGGAAAGCAAACGCCTTATTCAGGATACCAAGTTTTTTGGCAACAATGCTCAGAAGCTATATTTGATAAGTAGGTCTGTTACTCCTTGCCGCACTATCTTTTTTTTTGGCACATAAATGTATAAGATGGCCCTAGTTCAATTAATAATTATTTAAAATAAACAACTTTCTTCTAAATCCGTTTTTATTTATTTCCAAAAACTTCAAACTTAGATACCATATCGGTCGAATTATTCTTAAAAATACTTTAAATAGGTTAGCAACCCTAACCTTGTTGCATCTTCCGTCTCGCTCTTGTCTCATCAGGATTCTACTTGTATCACCTCATTCCACGGTTCCTTTTTTATACAGAAAAAGAACATTTTTTTGTCTCGTTGAATTAGGTGTAGGTATTTACTAAGACGTGACGGGGTGGCATTGGGGATAAAAAATGTGGAATTAAGCAATTTTCCGTCGGAGTTTAATACGGAGGTAGCTATTTTGTCAGTAATAAAATCGTGATGAATTGAATTAAATTGATTTGATTGTTGTGGTGACCCTATTTTGTTTCATCGCCATTTTGTTTATGTTGTTGTATGAAAACCTCAGGAACTGGATGTAATACTACAATATTTATGTGTAGTACAGTCCACCTTATTTATTACTTCATTTGATAGACTTTTACATAATTAAAGTATTTTAAGAATAAGATAAAGAAATGCCTACATCGTTTTACCAATGACATCATGACGTCATTAATACACGTTAATTTAACTGTAATTATAAACAGCAATGTCACTCCCTGTTCTTCTCCCATGTTTCCGGGACAAAATGTAAACTGGCCATAAAAATATCAAGTTCATTTGTTATAACATGAAAGACGGACAAAAACAAACAAAGAAACTCACTCTCGCCTATAAAGTTATTGGCAAAGATTTCATTTCTATAAACCCACCGCACTCAAATGTCCGAACCGGAACGTCAGCAACAAACAGTCCAAAAAAGGTCAACAAGTCTCGCCCACAAAAGCTGAAAATCCGCTGAAATCTAATGCAAAAACGCTGCGAAATGTTGCAACGTGAATTGTTGTGTAACATAGATCCAGAACTAAGCGCTTTAAAGCATTTTGCTGACATCAAAAGCCCTCGTGCTAAAGTTTGCCGGTACGCTGCACATATATTTTTAGTGCTGAAACGTAAACTACACGGGTGGATTTTTCACTAGGCACAAAAAAAAAGGAAGCGCTCGTGGTGTAGCATGATTAGCCGTTCTTAATCGATCGGCAAAGTTAAGCTACCACCGTCGTGGTCGGTACCTGGATGGGTGACCGCCTAGTGGTAATTCAAATCGAGCATTTCCGTGCTCGAAAGGCACGTAAAGCCGTTGGTCCCGGTTATCACTTAATTGTGATAGTCGTTAAGCTAGTTGGATGCTTCCTAAGCGGCTTGAAAAACTCCAACAGTAGGTTGACCACTGGCCTACCTCCACCGATCCGCAGTGGGCATGCGTGGAGTATTGCCCATTCCCTTTCACCCTCATTTGTGAAAGGAGGCCTGTTCTCAGCAGTGGGACATTATAGATTGATGATGATGATGATGATTAGGCACAATTGGAAATTCGACCCCTGATGGGATAAAAAGAAGATTACGGGCGAAACCTAGGGATAATAAGCGTTTATCTCTTAAAAAAAGGATCTTTAGAGAACAAGAATAGCCGTCAGTTACTATTGCCACACCGAAAGCCCTCGATTCCTGCATGTTTGACATTGATATCGCATTAGATATGGCGGCCTGTCATGTTTTTCGGCAAATGTCGAATGTGAAATTGTAGTCGAAGACGCGAGAATCGGGCCCCTGTCATTGCATCCAGTAACATATTGATGATACACCAAATAGTTCAATATTCTAATGGTAATTCTAAATTCCCGAAAATATTGTCATTTTAATGTTTGTTGGCTCAAATAATTTCAGATCTTTCAAGATGTTTTACGGAATCAAATCAACTTGGTAGGAAATAGACCGAAATAAGACCGAATCGAAAAACAGGTATTAATAAAGGTAAAACCAACTCTACCAGAATCAATCAAAATTATTGTTTCTTTGTTAATGATGGCAGGAAAGATTGAAAAGACTTGAATCTATCTCATTTCACAGAGAAAATAAAGTAGGTTTTTATGAATTGTTATTATAGAAATGATATTTCCGGCATCGCTATTAAGGCTTATATTAATTTGATAACTATGATGTTTGGAAATAAATCACGCTACAAAAAACGATCCGAAATTGAGGATTTTGTTTTTTAGAATATAACAAAAAAATATGTATAAATAAACTAACTACCATATAAATAAGAAGGTTTATTATTTTTCATATAAAGGGTCAATACTTAATAATGTTTCTAAATAAAATATGGTATAAAACTTATACCCCCTTATTACTAAATAAGTCAAGTAAAACCTAGGTTTTAAATAATATATCTGTCAGTTTCTAACGCCATATAACAAAAAGAGCCGGGGCTATATTAAAACCTGGGTTTTACGAGACTTGACTTAAACCTTTTTTGTAATAAGGGGGTATAAGTTTTATACCATATTTTATTTAGAAACATTATTAAGTATTGACCCTTTATATGAAAAATAATAAACCTTCTTATTTATATGGTAGTTAGTTTATTTATACATATTTTTTTGTTATATTCTAAAAAACAAAATCCTCAATTTCGGATCGTTTTTTGTATATGGTTCAATTCTGCTGAACTAACTTTCTAGAATAATCGGTAATCATTATAAAATAAGTTTTTTGTTAAAATTTAATGTTTTATACAAGCTTTTTAACCGACTTCAAGAAAAGGACGTACACTAAAAAGTATGAAATAACTCCTATCGGACACTGTTTTGAAGTCAGCGAAATATTTTCTATAGAACACGTCATGCGGTTTCGCTCACTTCAAAACAGTGTCCGATAGGAGTTATTTCATACTTTTTAGTGTACTTTGAAGGCGGTTTATTTTTTTGTTAAAAAGTTAATTTATTTGAGTGACTGTACTTTTTGTTGACTGTACTTGCATTGTCATCCAATATACTAATGTATACCAAATATCGAGTCAATCCGACCACTGGAAGTGGGTAAAATTCGACCTGCAAGATTCCACCCGAACGAACAAACATACATACATTGCAAGTTAAATAAAAGCTTGTAATAATCTAAATCCTTAGTAATTTTTCTGAATCCTTAGTCATATTGCCAATTTTCACATTTCGTATCAATAAATGCACAATCCGCCGCGCGTAATAGGTAAACGCAAAAAAATGATTGGCTCCAAACGTTTTTACATCTGTTAAACAATTCCCCACAGAGTAATTTGTGTAAAGACTGTTGTAACGACGGAGATTTAAAGCGATCACATACAGGCTTAACTTTCTCTTCGATAAGGCTTACGTTTTCGATATTTTTTTGCGCGGAATTCCATTTGTTTAAGGACCGTCAGTTTTACACGTAAGTTGCTTGTGCCATTACTCGCAAAATACAATTCAGCTGAAATACTAAATGGAAACTTTCTATTAAATTAGTGGTCGACTAATACGAGAATATTTGAACAGTATGTTACTTAAATAGTGATAAAAGAAAGACTTAGTTAGCGACATAGATTTAAGATTTAAAAGTATAATGGGCTTGTATTTGTTGAATTGTTTATTGTAGTTGAAAATATAACAGGATTGGATGTGTTCAGATTGTAGAGATAAGGGAACTTGAACACCATGCTGTTTCTAGTGATGACATCAATGAATGAGACAATGAATCAAAAATAAATTAGATTAGTCTTGTTTTAGTTTATTCTAGTTATCAACGCGTTCCAATTTTATCCTATGTACTAATCCAGGACTTGCAGTAACTTTATGTTATCTTATCCTATGCTTCGTCCTTATTTTCCGTTTAATTCGTGCTGTCAATAAATCTTATAACCATAATCAAATTGCATGAAAACCATTACAAACATACACACTCAAACATTCGCATTTGTAATATCAGTAAAATTTTCACCGTCAACACTGCTGAGTGAGGCATGAATAAATCACAAACATGCATTTTACTGTCACTATAGTTTGTAAAGTCCCCGTGTGTTTTAGCTACACTTGAAAACCTTAATTTTATTTAACTATTATGACGCTTGTGTTTAGCCACCATGGTAATTGATTGCCAAACACATAAAGCCTACGAGGGAACTGTCTGTCAAGTGCAGCTACTAGTATATATAGGGGCTCAAAGACAGATTTTTTACTTGAGGATGGTAGCCAGACATCGAGGTGAAATCCCGTTTGAGCAATAATACCGGGCATACAAACTCCAAGACTAATAAGTCCATTGCTCTGATGAGTAACAGTACCGACCAATCCCTACATCTAAATGTTTGGTGTATCCTTGGCTTAGCCAATCATCAACATTTTAGGCTTTTCGGTACAAGACCGAACAAAGCGTGGACCGAAAGTACCAAAGACCCATCAGAGCACGGTGGTGAGGAATTGGCGGATAAGATTTCAAAGAAAGTTAACTTCTTACTTTGTTTTTTTTTTATGTAGCCAGACATTTTCATCATCATCATCCTATAATGTCCCACTGCTGAGCACAAGCCTCCTTTCAAAGGGAATGGGCAGATACTCCACTACGAATACCCACTGCGGATCGGTGGAGGTAGGCTAGTGATCAAGTTTTCAAGCCGCCTATTAGGCCTCCAACTAGCTTAACGACTATCACAATAAAGTGATAACCGGGACCAACAGCTTTACGTGCCTTGCGAAGCACGGAAACGCTCGATTTGAAATACCACTAGGCGGTAACCCTTCCAGGTACCGACCACGACGGTGTAGCTTAACTTTGCCGATCGACTAAGAATGGCTAATCATGCTACACCACGAGCGCTTCAAGAGTAGCCAGACAATTACTCAGAATTAATCTGTTCGTCTTTTCTATCATTTTATCGCTGAAAGCTTAAATATATTGAAGCTTTCATAGCCATGACCCACACCTGAGCTATCATCATCTGTATCTATTTCATTGCTATCCTCAGAGAGATTGTGTTCAAAGAGAAACAAATATTATTTGTAAAATAGACGACACAAGCTATTTGGCCCAAAACTGCTACATCTTTCGCCTCACCTCCTTCCAAACGCATTAGTGTCAGTTGTCATGTCTCCTGAGACTTGCTCAGATTCCGCTCAGCAGTTTATTCACGACTATTCTTGTCTGAAACTGGTTATTTTTTCAGTTATGTCAATGTTACTTGCGCTGGAGAGTAGACTGTGACCTAAATCTTTCAGTCTTGTTTACTGTTTTTCTAGAATGTAAGTTAGAATTGTTGCTATGAAATTATTATATTTAGGGTTCCGTACCTCAATAGAAAAAAAGTACCCTTATAGGATCACTTGGTTGTCCGTTCGTCTGTCCGGCTGTCAAGATCTTTTTCTCAGGAACGCGTGGAGATATTAAGCTGAAAATAATATCAAATACTCAAGTCTGTAATTTCTTGGAGCAGTGAAAAAATTAAACTTCTAAGTCAACGCAATCAAAAGATACAGCAGTTTATGTCGCGACCTATAGGGTACTTCCTGTTGACCTAGAACCATGTTTAGAAAGAAGCAATGCCATGTAGCACAAGTAAAGCAAGAAATCCGAAAACTATAAATATATAGATACATCGCAAAAAAAATAACAGTCGGAAAAAAGGGAAAAATCTTCGAGGCTCGATTCCCGTGATTAACGAACCATTTACATACCTACAAGTTTATAGGAAACTGTCTGCACTAAACCAAAGAATATTTAATTGACTAAACCCAGCTATTACTTAAACTATTACAAATAACTAAAATTCAAATAAACTGTTTTAAGATGTGGACTTTGGGACCAATGTCCCATTTTAAGTAGTCTTTCCTGGTATATTTTTACGCAGCTTACCAATTAATATGTTTACTGACGGCGGAATAAAAAATCGGATTTCGAATCAAGCAAGCTGGAGACCAAACCATATCCAGTATTCTATTTAACTTTTGAAAATTAAAATACGCAACCAACTTTCAACGTCGGAGAACAAAATGTGGAAAAAATATATTGGAATGTGTTATGTTGATTACAGTTTTTAATTAAAATGTGTCGTTTGCTGATGGTAAATAATTGAATAGTTTTTACACAGTTCCATGAATTTTGTTGTATTAAATTGAATTTTGAATAAGTGTTTGGAACGTTTCCCGGTATTGTTTACGGTATAGGAGCATAATTGAATAGGAATTTTAAAAATGTGCATGGAAAAAAGCTATCATCTTTATAACAGATATTGATGATGTTTTTACCTGTTTTGTGAGCTCTGGCAACACCATAATTTAAACACAATCAATTGTTAAACAAAACAAAAATAAGGACAGAAATGTTGTGGCATTTTACGTCTTTTATGTGTCTTATAAATCTTTATAAGAAGAAATCTTCATCTTGCTTGTACATACGAGTAATCACATAATACGAGTTAACATATAAAATCACTAGAAACATATAATTTGCAACATTTAATTTAAAGACATCTAAAAGGAAAAGCTTCATCCACCTCATTCCAATCTGTAAGAACCCTTTAAACTGACGACTTCACTATAAGAACGGTCCAAAGGCGTTTCGACTTCCGTTTCCTCTCCTTTTCTTTCGTTTAGGTGCTCACAAAAGACCCTAAGCACCTACTTTCACATAAAATCCTATAGATTTGCGTTATAACCGTAAAAGAGTCCTCCAAAATGTGTGAAGGATCGGCCATAAAATACGCCGGTAATCGCTTACCGGTATTGTAATACCGGTTGAGGGAAAACTATGTTGAACTTTTTATTGGCTGAATTTTTGGGAGTATATGAAATTATTCGGAATTTTAGCTAAACCGTTTGCGAATTCATGTTTATCTAATACTAATCCTAACTAATATTATAAATGCGAAAGTGAGTTTATTTGTTTTTTGCTACGCCTTCACGCCTCAACTACTGAACTGAGCATCATGAAATTTGACATGCAGATAACCTATAGTATAGAGAAAGACTTTTTATCCCGGGAATGCGGGTGAAACCACAGCTAGTAGTTTATATTTACCAGTGAGCGTTTCTAGCCTATTTTTTTTTGGAAACAGCTATGAAACGTTTAGCCCACTCCGTATATAGTTAAGACAATGCTACGGTACGGCTTGCTCAAAAAGGAAAACTCCAAGGTCAAATGTGTCAAAAACAGACTTCTGCATGTTGTGGAAAAAATAAATTCATAAGGATGGGAGGTTTACCAATCTGCACTAAATTTTAATAGTGACAAATGGCGTAATACCATAACTCCAGTCTCCTCTTCCTTAAGTGACGTTCGAGTTCAATAGAGACATAGATATGATACAGTTTTAATACTAGAAATTTTGATAATGGTGAAAATTCAGCTGTGAATAAGACAAGAAAGGTGGGCAATATATAAACGCTTATTCGACACAATAAAGTTACAAAATACGTACCCCAATGCTGGTAACATAGTTTATGGCCAGCACCGGCACGTAATAACTGTACGTTTCGTTAGCAACGTGTTTAAAGCGATATTGTGAGAGTATCGGGTGTAGTCTAAAACTCGAGACTACTTGCTTGCGAGTGCTTGTAGCGTCGTAAAATGTTACTGGCGTTTTGTAATCAAGTCATAAGTGACTAGATTTCATCCGCAATCCTCTCTTTTACCCAACTTTCATCATGTAGGCTCGAGGTGTTAAGAGGCATCAAATAAAAACTTACTTTTCGAGATTGAAATGAACAATAACTTCCTACCTAATCATCCTTTGGAAAAATCACTTTTTTTATACCACTAAGGTGGCAAACTAGCATACGGCCCGCCTTATGGTAAGCAGTTACCGTAGCCTATGGACGCTTGCAACACCAGGGGTACCGGGTATCACTCGCGCGTTGCCGACCCTAAAATTGTAAATTGCCGTTCAGGTTTTCCTGAATGTTTCAGGCAAATTTTACATTCTATCCGTAAATCCTTATTCGCACTATTAGGTACTATTTTATGATTTGCTATCCATCTAGCCGTTCTCAAGTACTGGACCAATGATCAGCAATTTCTTGATATTTTTATTGATTTATAGTGTTATGCGTATTTTTATACCACTCCACCCGGTATAACAGCAACGCATACTCCTATCCCTTGTACCACACAACTACCCTACATAGCTCCATGCGTAACAATACATAGAAAGGACATATCTCGAGCGCTGTCCACGCTTAAACTTTTATTGGAGGAGGCTTCATTTGATATTGCGATTCCACTCGTTAAGATCTACCAATATGGCTGACTCGTTTCTAAAGAGCATGTTTAAAAGGAATTTACAATACGCTTTATTTCACAAACATAGAGAGGCGTGTACATTAAAACTTAGGCCTACAAAAATGGTACTACTAAAATTATCTGTTGCAACCTCCGATCAGAATGCCTCTAGATTGTTGAATCACTAGCGACGCGTGCAGTACACGCGGCATCACTCACGCGTTACCGACTCTTCCCCCTCCCCAATGAGTTCTGGCAACTTTACTTATACGCAGGATCACAGCATTTTTATTTGGCTACGATATTCCGGTGGAGCTACATAAGCAAATATATGCTACCTCTCTTTTCATTCTCAGAATTAATTGAATTAGTTCCGATTCAGAAAGAGCAATCGTCCTAAAATGTCACAAAATTTGATTTTTGTATGAAGTATGTTTTTTTCTTGTATGAACCTTTGATAGAATATGGTATGTATAGTTACAGACTAAACTATGTTTAAAGGATCTGTTCACCTACTTCACTGACTGTACCATCTAGCTTATTTGATGATCGGACTGGACGGGTACCGGAATTCGGAACCCATTTTTTTTTTTATACCACTAAGGTGGAAAACAAGCATAGGGCCCGCCTGATGGTAAGCGGTTACCGTAGCCTATGGACGCTTGCAACACCAGGTGTATTTTTCACGCGTTACCTACCCTGAAGAAACCTCTTCACACCCTTCTTGAAGAACCCATGCTGTACTCCATTGGGAAAACCACGGCGGGGAGCTCATTCCACAGTCCGAGCGTCCGCGGAAGAAAACTCCTTTGAGCCCGCACGAAACAATTCTGGTTTCAATGGTTGAGGATGGATTTCAATTATTTTCTCAAATTAATTGATCATTACAATAATATGTTAGTGATGTAGGCTCTCAGATCAATACCCTTTATGCTCATTAGATAACACATAATTAATCTACATTATCAACCCTTGATTATTATCATTATCATTAATAATAATTAACTGTAGATAGTAATCGATCCTCTATTAGAAATTCACAGGCAGATGAGATTTATAGATTATTAGCTTTTCGTGCCCGGCGTCGCTTGGGTAAAATTTATATATATATATATAGCCTATGTAACCCAGTGATAATTTAGCTTACTCATGGTTAAAGCCAGCAGTTATTGAGCTTATTCATTACAAACAAAAATATAAAAATCCTAATCTTCTCTCTTTATTATTAGTATAGATGTAGATATAGATAGTGTAGATGTAGATTAGTGTAGATATAGATTTGTGTAGATGTAAATTAGTGTAGATGTAGAATGTAGATTTAGATTAGTGTAGATGTAGATACTGTAGATATGGACGTGGATGTAGATTAGTGTAAATATAGATGTAAATTATTAGTAAAGACATGTAGACTTAGGTAATGATGAAAAGAAAACATCATGATGAAACCGTATCAAACAAGCATCCAGGCCATCTGATGGTAAGCGATGGTAGGCGCAAATGACATAGTATTTGGCGCGGGCTCGGAATTACTCCTAGGTGCCTCTTGTGTAAGCAATATTCCCTCGGGAAAACCACGGGCGGCTTATGCCACAATCTGAGCATCCGCGGTAGAAAGCTCTCGTAAGTTGCACTTAGAGTCACTTTGTGTGCTCACGACTTTTGGTAATATCATATACCATGGGGAGATTATGGTCACACAGAAACTTTATCCATAGTAACAAAAAAGATCTAAAATAATATTTTTATTAAATTCGACAAGCATAAAGAAAATTGTACCCATCTCATTCTGTTCTACAAATTCGTAATTTAATTTCAATAAGAGTTTTCATTATGTAAAATTATTCAATAATATAAAATTAATTACAGAAAGTTAACGTTTATTATCGTCTACTGTTAAGTCGAGTTTGTCACAACACTAGCTTGACTCTCGCATCAGCGTGTCCCGTCACTAAAAGTTTGACAGATCGGAACAAGATGGTTTTCCGCGTGTTTGGAAGAGTTTTAGTATGTGTCTATAATATTATTTTTAGGGCTTGTTTGATGTAAATAAGCTCTACCACTACTTTACCTTCAATATATCTGAAGTGACTGTCTGCACTCAAGCGATAGAATTTTTCATTATAAAAATGTTTACTGTGAAATTGAAAATAATTTTAAACTACAACAGGTATTTAATTTAATCCTTTTGATATTTTTCTGAAATTAAATTGTTTCAAATAGGAGTTCATAGTTTGACTACTTTAGTGAGTGTTCACAGATAACTGAAATTCCAAGACATTGGTGACAAAATGCCCAAAAAAATATCAGTTATACTATGATAGGCGATGATAGCTCAGTGGTAGTGACGTCGGATACCGAGACGAAGGTCCCGGGTTCGAATCCTACAATTAGCTTGAGCTTTCGGTGAAGGAAAACATCGTGAGGAAACCATAGCAAGGTGTAGTACCCGCCTGGCTGGCTACCACCCTCAAGTTGAAAATCTGTCGCCAAGCACCTTTCGGTGTGTTCCGACAGCTGCACTTGAGAGCCAGTTCCTTCTAGGCTTTGTGTGCTTACCACCTTCGGCCGCATCATCACTTACCATGGTGAGATTGCGATCAAACACAGGCCTATAAACAGTAAAAAAAAAACTGTTGAAAGCATAGATATATAATTTTAAATAGAGCGATTGTGCTTGTGTTGTGCTGTGAAACGGGTATGATCGACGCTGACTTGAAACGAGCTGCGCGTTCATAGTTTGAACGAATGCCAATATCTCGTTTTTATCGATACCTTTTCTGAGAATAAATGACAAGGAAATTACATCGTTAATTTTTTCTGACAGTAAATCACAATATATAATCTATGAATGCATTTATATGCAATCTGCTCATGCTTCGCACTAGGTAAAGTTGACGCTATGCTAGGCACTGGATTTTGAAAAAGCCTTTCAGTGGTTTGAGCCTTGCGATGATACATCACATCAGTCAGTCAATAATCCAGGGGCCCAAGTCTGCTATTACAATTGTGTTCCAATGAACTTTCAGTGGTGTCAAAATTGTGACATTTTACAGTTTTGGTAGTCTGCTAACAAAATCGCGTCAGAATGGCGGCATAATGACGGCATAATGGTCCCACAATTGCCTTCCGATGATTTTCCACTGAAACTTCAATCTTTGTCAGTTTTGTCAGGTTTTATACATATTTTTATCTACTGATTTTTCGGTAAAAGTTTGGTAATCTGCTATTTCCGTAAATATCAGTGGTTTCATTATTGCACGATAGATCCGCCATCCAATAATCTTTTGACAGATCACTTGAAAATATTTTTATCATTATGAGACGATTGTGCGGCCATTGCATTTTTGACATTTGGGGCATTTAGTAGTAGTTGAACATTGAAATAAATATGAGTTCTATACTGAGATGGCGAAGTGATGGCATATCTGTCGCGATGAAGGTATGAATATAATAAAT
This sequence comes from Polyploca ridens, assembly GCA_951394255.1. Classification (NCBI taxonomy): domain Eukaryota; kingdom Metazoa; phylum Arthropoda; class Insecta; order Lepidoptera; family Drepanidae; genus Polyploca; species Polyploca ridens. The sequence goes on along the minus strand of OX596269.1, from coordinate 4,117,510 downwards.
TCATAATTTGTATGTTTCTAATACAATGAGTTCTTTAAGGGCCTTGTTCTTTTTGTTTACAGCTTTATGGTGTACAATTAAGAATTATCTAATATATTGTTACTATACATACATATCGCTTGTTATGCCAATAATATTTCTATTGTAGATTCTGATTACTATGGCATTTTATGCTACTGGGTCATACCAGACATTAGTTGGGCAGAGCAATTTCCTTACTGTCTCACAGAAATCTGTGTCAAGAGCTGAGATAAGTTACTGAGACACTCAATATCCCAACCATTTAAAAAAAATATGTGAAATGGCCAACCCACCTTCATCAAAACCAAGTAAGACGAGTCAATTGTATGAAATTACCTACTAGCGAATAACAACAGTCAGTTCCACAATTGTAGGGTTTCATCAACAAGGAACCCGACGTTTCGCCATGTATATCCCTCTGTCTGTCCGCGTCATTTGCCTTACGATCCCCAAGATTCGGGATGTATAACCGCATGGTTGGTCAGGCAATGGGAAGGCAGGTGGGAATTGGTCTGTCCTCGGCTTAGCTCAGAAACTTAGTACTAGAAAGCTGTAATGTGGCATGAGTATACATATTCATCACGCCGACAAAGTATAAAAATTAAATCTTGTCAAAAATTATAGAGTACCTCCCTAATCCCCACGCCGCGTCCCGCACCAATTCCTAACTTAATAAGCGTGCGATCTTTTTGTTATTTTTAAAGAAGTATCTCAAAAACGGTGGTAAATTCAACTGTATGTACCAATTTAACGTTCATAAGTGCCTAAACTGAATAAATGACTTTTTGATTTTGATTTTGACTATGCAACCAAATTATATGATGTAAAATATTATCAACATAAAATGACCTTGATAATAGCATTTTTTTTTTGTAAGGACTTTAAATAGGAGTGCTAAAGAATTTTTAAAAGAATCTTTTTTGTTATCCAAAGCCTAAATAATGAATGTTCAGATCCCTAACTTGAGGAATTATGGATTGCTTATACAAACCCTATTTCACCCCATTCAAGATTATTTTTTGAGACAAAAGATCATAGCCTAAGTCCTTCCCCGGGTTATATCATAACCCGGGTACTACATACCTATGCTCAGCCGTTTAGTCGAGAAAAAGTAACAAACAAACAAACAGAGTTGCTTTCGCATTGATAATATTAAGTATGGATAACTTAGATTTAATATTTATCGTGTATCTGTAAATAATTTCAATTGTTATGGTGGTATCTACGTAATTATGAGTTCAAACTATTTAAATAATTATTTGAATAAATACTTCAACCAAAAGGAAATGAGTTGTTTTTTTATGGCAACTCTACTACTATCTATCACAACACTAAGCGCCCCTGTACACGATGCCGCCGCCGCGCCGGCACCGCGCCGCCGCCGCTTGATTAAAGCATTCTATACAGTTGTCAGTAATACATTGCTAGCTACGGAGATGAAACGTGTTGCACGTTCGTTGGCGGCTGGCAATGGAATAACTCAATTAAATAATGGCGGACAACGTCGCGGTAGCGGCGCGGAGGCGGCGCGGCGGCGGCATCGTGTACAGGAGCGCTAATAAGAGACCATTATGAGACCATTATGCGACCATTATGAAATATTAGACTGCGCACATCGGCTCAATGATAATTGAATTGCAATTGAATCGTGTCGGAATGACATTTTAGCAGACTTGGCCCCCAGAACATGTTTTTATCAAAGATTTAAAAAAATACGAAACCCTTCTGATAAATGTGCGTGCATATGAGAAACAAATACATCTTCCATATTAACTCATATTTTTAATCTGTGTAAACCCTGGGTCCGTTTCAGACCCTTTTGTTTTCAAAATTTATTGCTTCACAAAATTAATTGAGTGTGACATTTTTGTTTTGTTTATATCCTTTTAACCTTTTGTCGAGCAAATTAAAGTGTCATATCTAGATCACACGTTGGTATTAAGTAATTTATGCATTCAGATTGTGTTATTGTTTGTAAGCATCGACCAATTAACCTAAAGAAGCGCAATGACGTCATTTAGTTTGAAATCTATCCCGCCAATTTCCCACCGACAATGCCCTCTGATTGGCTAAGTCAAGGACACATTAAAAATTTTGATGCAGTGATTGGTCGGTACTGTTATCAAAATCACTTTTTAGTTGCGGAATTGTATTGGTCGGTATTGCTCTAAAGGGATTTTACCTCTATGGATGCAAGCAACGATGCTAAATTAAATGGTTTTTTTGTCACTATATTCTGCTACCACAGAGCCAAGGCACGATTCATATTCACATGAGCATTGTTTTACTATGTGATGGGTTTTTGCGTAAAAATATCAATATGGAAAAGGAGGAGCCTCCTAGGATAAAGGTAAGGACTTACCAGGAACTTCAGGAACTCCTATTGTAATCCAGCACAGTGATAAGCACTATTTTTTCATATCAATTCACCAATCACAAAGTTCAATGCGCCTCTGTCTGTAGCGTCTTTCGTACTGAATGTTGCGGGGCGCGCGCGTTTCGTTTCACTCGCACACACGCGTTTGGCGATGCGTCGCCGAAGTATCGAAGATTCCCGAAGCTCTTTTCTCGCTTTCACATATGATGTGGGAAAAGGAGAGGAATCGGGAAGTAGAGGCTCGTCATTGATACTCAATATGAGTAGGTTTCTACTATAAATATTATCATAGGTATTTTGGCCTAAACATCCTCCGCCGCCTTGAGAATACGTAGTGTTCTCAAAAGAAAGAAAAAATAATTAATTATAAGAACTAATTACAGATTATAATAATTACTAAAGTACTGAATATAAGATGCGGTATGATTAATTTTTATTGTGAGGGTAATGGACATAACTTGACAATGGGTCTTTTGAATGATCCATTTGAAGCTTTTACTAAAGCGACGCGGATATTTCCATCCTTGCCAGGATAAACTTGTGATATTATGCCCAACGGCCAACGTAAAGGGGGAATATCATCTTGGTGTATAAGAACCACAGTACCAATCTTAATGTTATCTTTATCAATGAGCCATTTCTGTCTAACTTGAAGATTATGTAAATATTCTATACGCCATCTTTTCCAATAGCTACACACCATCTGATCTAATAATTGTTTCCGACAACGTAAAGATATGGTTTCCTCGGACACATTCTGAAGCGGCAATGAAGTCAATGGTGAAGCCATTATAAAGTGAGCGGGAGTAAGAGGCTCCGGGTAGCGATCCTCAGATAAAATGCAAAGCGGTCTAGAATTTAAGACTGTTTCAATTTGGGTAAGAACAGTGAGGAGCTCTTCATATGTGAGGAGCTGCGAACCGATAACACGGTATAAATGAGTTTTAATCGATTTTATATTAGATTCCCACAATCCTCCGAAATGTGGGGCGCGGGGTGGAATCATTTTCCATTCAATGCGGTACTGATCGGTAAGTAGTTCTTGTAATTGAGCTTTAGCTCCGACAAAGTTAGTTCCGTTATCGGAGTAAAGAAAAGAAACAGGTCCTCGACGGGAAATGAATCGCTTAAAAGCGGAAATAAAAGTATCTGATGACACATCAGTTACCAATTCGATGTGTACAGCTTTGGTTACTAGGCATATAAACAAACAAATATATGCCTTTTGGCTCTTTTGACCTCTGCGTCTACATAATGTTACTTTAATGGGTCCAGCATAGTCAACGCCCGTATGCACAAATGCTTTGGTCTCCTGAACGCGGCAAGAGGGTAAATCAGCCATTTTTGGGCTGAGAAATGAAGGGGAATTTTTAAAACAAAAGTTACATGAATGTACTCTGTGTCTAATGACACTTCTAGCGGACAGTATCCAATATTTCTGGCGCAACAGTGAGCTCAGAAGATTGGCACCAGTATGGCAATGAGCACGGTGAAAATAGTCTATAATAAGATGAGTAACGTGGTCATGTTTAGGTAAAGAGCGGGATGCTGAGCTTCATACGGAAGATTTGCATTTGAAAGTCTACCTCCAATTCTAATAATTTTATCTTGATATATAAAGAGGTCAAGTTTTTTAAGCGGGGAAGATAATTTAACTTTTTGAATATTATTAAATAAATTTTGAAAATGAACTTGTTGTACAGAGCGTATTAAATATACTTCAGCTTTATTTAGCTCAGAAGCTGTGATGCGGCTGTGACCTTGATCACGAGAAATTATGTGAGAAAATCTAAGTATGTATACTATTATACGTAATATTTTATTCCATGATGAGTATTTCAGAGCAAGCTCGTAAATTAAATTAGGCTCAATAGAAGCGGACGCGGTACAAGTAACAAGCGTTTTACTATTAAATTCAGGTAGGTCCTCACAGCATTCGGGACTAAATGGAGTGATAGGTCATTCTGAAACTGGATCTTTTAACCATTTCGGGCCGTGCCACCATAAGTGATGTGACACTAGCTGCTCAGGTAAAATACCTCTAGAGAGACAGTCGCTAGGATTTTCTATACCACTAACGTGGTAGAAATGTTTTGGGTCAAGATTTTCTTGACATTTAGCAATGCGGTTACTAACGAAAACATTCCATCTATGTGGAGATGAATGTATCCATGACAGAGTAATTTTAGAATCGGAGAATGCGAATATATTATCAATAGCGGTTCGAGCACTATAAGTCTCATTATAACTAGCGCGTAGCTGTGGATCGCGTAGCTTGGTACGCTCCAAAGCAAGTAAACGGCGGTGAGCAACGGAACGGGAATCACCTAACACGTCAGGATCCTCACGAAAAGGTAACGCGGTGCAATATCTGCCTGCGGAGTCCCGTGAGAAGTTACGAGAGAACAGCTGTTCACACTCCTTTTCGGCCGAGCTCATAAATTTTTGTGCGGGAATTTCTTCGAGCTCCCAAAACTTAAGTAGGGAATCATCTAAAGAAATAGTAAGGTCATTGGGACCAGAAATGAAAAAAGTCGCGGTATTAAAATAAGTGGATGCATTTTTAGTAATATTAGAGTTAGCGGGAACGTCGCCCATAAGAATATAACCGAACACGGTTTCAAGGGCAGAAGGAGCGGGAGGTACAATAATTTTTTGACCTAATAATAAAAATGGGAACAATTGTGCCCCGAGAACTACTTCGACCTCTCCGGGGATGTGCCACAGAGGGTCAGCGAGCGGTAAGTTACCTAAATGTTGCACTATAGAAGTCTCAACATATTCAGTCGGTAACCTGTCAGTAATGCAATCAACGACAAGAGCGGTAATATTATAAAAATATTTTTTATTTTTCGCGGTTATTTTAAGTTGAACGTAGCCGTGAATAGGACGCGAAGTGGATCCTACACCCTTTATAAAAGAATTGCTAAGCGGTATTATATTTAAATTTAGTTGTTTACAACAGGCAGTTGTAATTATGTTGTTTTGAGACGCGTTATCTATTAAACATCTAACTGAAATATATTTATTGTCCTTATTAGACGCATAAACTTGAGCGGTTGATAAAAGTACAGTAGTATGGGAAGGATTTAATTTATTAAAAGAATCGCGTTCGTTATCATTATTCTTATCAACTCGCGCTCGGGTGCATACAACACCAGTTGTGGAGCGTCCGTAGCGTTAGAAGGAGACGCGGTCGGATGCGCGGGCGAGGCTGCGCACGGGAGCGGTCGCGGCGCGGCGCGGGCGGCGGCGGACGTCTGCGCGCAAAGCTGCGCGTCTGTGGAGACGGCGCGATGCGGTTATCGCTCTTATCAAGACGCGCCGAGTGAGAGGGACGCGAGTCAGAAACTATTTGTTGCGATTGCGAATTGCTATCCAAATGCAAAAGAGAATGATGGTGTTTATTACAAGTTTTACAACTATACGACGACTTACACTGAGAAGCAGTATGCGTAAGGCTGAGGCAGTTTACACAGCCTCTTTTAGATTTAACAAAATCTAAACGATCTTTAGTATTAAGTGCTTTAAAAGAGGAACAATTAAAAATCTGATAGTGATCAGATTTATTACAAAATAAGCAAGTGCTTTTATTATTATTATTGCGTGCAAGGAAAGCATGTTGGACTGTATTTGAATTACGCGGTTGAGACCGAGAAGCCGGCGGATTATTAAGGTTGCTACCGACTGGGGCGGTTCGCGCGGAGCCAGCAATTGGCGTAGAAGTGCGGTCTAATATTTTTACTTGCGATTTAATAAAATCAACAAAATCCTTATAAGAAGGAATTTCTTTATTCCTCATAAACATTTCAAAGGAAATAGCGGTTGCGGGATCTAACTTCTTTAAAGCTAAAGAAAGTAAGATAAAATCTTTCATATCTTCAATACCTAACTGTTCCAAAGCAGATACAGAAGCGTGGAAAGTTTCAATGAACGTATTTAAAGACGCGGAATTATTTAATGCGGGTTTAATATTGAATAAATTAGACATGTAGTGTGAGCCTAATGCTCTTTTATCTTGATATTTTTGAATTAAACTGTCCCAAATAGAATTATAATTATCACCGGACGGTATAATACCTGCCGTGATTTTTAAAGCATTTCCTGTTAATTTACCTACAAGATATTGTACTCTTTGAGAATTCGAAAGATCAGGATTTGAATGTATATTAGATTTAAAAGATTCAAAGAAGACGGGCCAATTTTCTATTTTTCCATCAAATGACGGAATTTGAATTGGTGGTAGTTTGATACGACCTTTATATTGGGACGGAATAGTATTCTGCGCAGACACATTCGACGTAGTATTTGTCTTACTGACGATAAGAGAACGAACCCTTTCTATTCGGGTGTATACTGTATCAAAGGAAATCATTTTTTTATAATCAATCTTATATTCTGGATCAAGTTGCATATTTAACGCGTTAATTGTATCTAAATTGGCACTAAATTCATGACGAATTGTACTAATAATTTCAGTGTCCGCCATGAATGTCTCTGAGGAACGAAGGTCTGCACTCGCGGATGTGGAAATATTCTTAGAAGAATCATATAAGAACGATAATTGTTCAAAAATAGCTTCATTTTTAGCTTCCAATATTTTAATTTTAGTTTCAATAGCTTCCATTGTGAAAGATTGCGTAATAATAAATTGCAAAATTACCTAATTAAAGTAAAATGTTGTAGGTAAGTAGGTATATCCAACAGTTTAGGCACCTAATATAGGTATGAAAGTTTATTTCAAGTCGACAGACAAGGCTCATAGAATGCAATTATATGCGTAGTAATAGTACAAATAGTAAGTACGTATTGCGGTTATTAGTACACCATATGATTTCGTATAATAAGATACGAATTGGTACCTATAAAATCTAAGTCCTAAAAATATGGAGGAGCGGCGGCGGTATTGAATACCTAACTACTTTTTATCACGATTGGCGTGGTAAAAATGGCGGGAGTACGAAATATCGTATTTATATAGTCTAAAACCTATTTATGAGGTATAAGACTTGCGTATTATGAGGTATATATCTATTTAGAGGCATAAAACCTATAGAAAGCGGGAAATTATACGTGATTTGATATGAAATTAAATTGCTGTAATGGCTGACTCAAAATGAATCCGCTCGAAGGCGTACCAGAGAAATGATGGGTTTTTGCGTAAAAATATCAATATGGAAAACGAGGAGCCTCCTAGGATAAAGGTAAGGACTTACCAGGAACTCCAGGAACTCCTATTGTAATCCAGCACAGTGATAAGCACTATTTTTTCATATCAATTCACCAATCACAAAGTTCAATGCGCCTCTGTCTGTAGCGTCTTTCGTACTGAATGTTGCGGGGCGCGCGCGTTTCGTTTCACTCGCACACACGCGTTTGGCGATGCGTCGCCGAAGTATCGAAGATTCCCGAAGCTCTTTTCTCGCTTTCACATATGATGTGGGAAAAGGAGAGGAATCGGGAAGTAGAGGCTCGTCATTGATACTCAATATGAGTAGGTTTCTACTATAAATATTATCATAGGTATTTTGGCCTAAACACTATGTGTATTATAGAAAAACATAATTTGACTGTTTCACAAAAAACTTAAACCGACTTCAAAGTACACTAAGAAGTAATCAACTCCTGATCTGATGACAATGGGACCAAACGGGAAGTGTACCCTTTCAAATAAAAAAAGAATTTTCCAAATCGGTTAATAAATGACGGAGTTATGAGGTAACAAACATAAAAAAAAACAAAAAAAAAAAAAAAACGAATTGAGAACCTCCTCCTTTTTTTAAGTCGGTTAAAAAAAACATTCCTTTGTGTTTTAAAAATTTAACTTTTAAGGCGATGATAGCTCAGTGGTATTTACGTCGGATACCGAGATGAAGGTCCCGGGTTCGAATCATATAATGAGCTTGAGCTTTCGGTGAAGGAAAACATCGTGAGGAAACCATAGCACGGTGGTAGGGTACTTTGTAGTACCCGCCTGGCTGGCTACCACCCTCAAGTTGAAAATCTGTCGCCAAGCACCTTTCGGTGTGTTCCGATAGCTACATTTGAGAACCAGTTCCTTCTAGGCTTTGTGTGCTTACCACCTTCGGCCGCATCATCACTTACCATGGTGAGATTGCGGTCAAACACAGGCCTATGAACAGAAAAAAAAAACAAAACTAATATTTTTTTCGCTAGTGAGGTGAAATGTTGTAGGTATGTCCTTGAATCCCTTACTATGCTCAAGATTCTAATTTAGATTCTTCTTAACTATATTTCATATTGTTAATTGGATGTAAATTAAATTAAAAAGGAACGTCCCCTATTTTCTTCATGACATAAACACACTTTGTGTTTATAAAATTAGCAGAATTACTGTTTGAATTTATCAAAGCGTTCATGCGGGAAACTCCTATTATTTTCTGAAAAGGTAATTGCGCAGAGTTTTCTTTGAAGTACGTCTAAGCATTGTCTACAATCCGAAACAGTGCTTTGAGCAAAGTACGCATATAACCGTATGAAAACTGAAAACCATATGAGGTTTATTATGTGGTGGTAGACTAGTTTTCGATTCACGGTTTTACTCGCGATAATATTAGTAAAAAGATACTTATGTATCGTGTGTGTACATCATTCGTGCTGTTTCTAATCAAAAAAAATAATTGCAATAAATTAAATTTTATAAGTGCTCTCAAATAGTTATAATAGTACATTATGATTAGGTGTGCTTTGATTATTAACACTCCAGTGAGCCGCAAGCAAACGCGATAAGGGAGCCGAGAGTGTAATAAATCAATGCACACGAATGTCATACGGCATTTTTCAACACACTTGCGAGGAAAGAACAGACTTCAATTTCGCAATAATTTGTCACTTTACGAGCGAGTGTGTTGAAAATTATATTAACTCAATGTTGTGATCCTGCGCGTGAGTAAGGTCACTAGAGCTCATCGGGCATGGGAAAGGTCGGTAACGCGTGATTTATGGCCTGAGGTGCCCTGGATTACGTTAACCGCTTACCACCAGGCGGGCCGTATACTAGTTAGTTGACTTAGTTGTATACAAAAATGAGAAAAATGTGGTGCAATCAGGACTCTGAAGAAAACGTGGCCCATAGCTTTTATATAACTACTTTTATTATTTTTAATCACAGACATAAATCTAAATAGATAACGCAAGTCCCTCCATCCGTGTTTTCATACGGATGGAGCGTGTAACCTTTTTTGTACCTACCATAATGTCACAAGATTGATTTAGTTATGCTGGTATTAGATTTTTAACGGGAAATGAATTGAATTGAAAATTTTAAAGGGAATCCTATTTTTCAGTTAAACATATCCCTCGCTACACATCTCTGGTGGACATGCAGCCTTATGCGAGTTCCCTATCCGCGCGAAACAGTTTCAAAAGAAGAACATAGTTCCCCATTTTCACACAGATTTAGACATGCGAAGTACATACACTCGCGTCATCTATTTAGATGTATATCTGTGTTTTTAATACTGTAAGCGGTACTAAGTTATTTTTAACGTCTCAGTAAAGTATAATGTCGATATATTACTCATGCCAGCTAATTGTTCTGACCTTGTTACATAAATAACAAGTTTCATACCATTTAGATTCGGTATTTTAGATTTAATATAATATTCTAATTATACCCTGGAAATACCGTTGATATGATTTTTATATACTGATTAATTAAATAGCAATTTACCTCCATTGGAAATACTCGTGAAACTTTATCTTATTTAATTATTTAATAATAAAGTTCTTCCCTACAATTTAATAATACATACTTTACAGGTAAAATAGCGGACCATATGCTGTGGATTTCATATATCTTTCTCACGATAGTGTTTGTACTAAGGTTAACGTTGTGAGCATAGAGGTAGAATATTAATAGAGAGACTGTACTAGAGTATGCCGATGCCGTGAACCCGGGGTATGTGCAACGCTGCCGTGTTCATAGTTTGAGCGACTAAATATATAATAATGAATGCAAATTTCTCGTTTTTCATCGATACTTTTACCGAGAATAAATGACAAGGAACTCATCAGATAAACATATTTAGGTATTAGTAATATTTAAGATTACAACATTACATCCCGACAGTAAATCACTGGTGTACGATATATCATCAACTTTTCCAGGGGCTCCACTGAATATCAGTGCTGATGGTACGTGCCACAGTATAAGCAGAGTTGGGGCCCTTTTTGGCATCATACCACAAATATTAATCATAAAGCATATTATAATTATGAGCTTCGTGTGTTATTTCTTTTTATTTTTATTCTAAGCTTTTGCTTTTGTTGTTTGTATTGTGTGTAATGTTATTACTTTGTAATTTTTTATCTTTGTAATGTCAAATAAAACTGTGTCTATTGTCTTTGTATATATGAATGCATCTATATGCGAATTGCTCACGCTTCGCACAACGTTAATGTTGTTAACGCAATCACTCTATTAATATTCTTACTCTATGCTTAAACCAATCAAACGATGAAAAATCCCGAGTGAGTATAATTGTTAAAATAAAATGCTGCAGTATTTAAACTGCGGTAAAAAAGATAGCTGTAAAACATAAATAACGACAGTTTCATTTTATCTAACTAAATATCCCATACCTTCCTATTCATGGGCCCGCAAAATGTTCGGGAAAAAAAGCCACAGAAATCGCTTTTCGCAATCAGAAAGGGTGGAAGGTTGCCGTATCAGGTGGTGCGTTAACGTTTACGATAAGGGTGCTGTTATGGAGATGAAGAGGCGGCGGCTAATGGGATTTTTATTGTTATTTTGTGGAATCTTTTTTTATTGTAACTTTCTAATTGTTGGTTTTTGAATATTGCCTGGTTTTAAGGATGCGGATACAATACGATTAATATATTTTTTAACTGTAAATATGTGTTATCATTAATTTCTAGATAATATTTTCCTATATTTAAATAGAAATCAACTGCCGCATGTACGGATTATCAGCATGTTTGCTATAGGTATTCTTAATTTTCAGGACAAGGTTTCCATGAAAGATTTTTTTGGAAAATTTCCGGAGAAGTCGGAAATTTTACTCGAGCGACACCGGGTACGAACAGCTAGTCTATTATTATTCTAATAATTCTACATACTTGAGCTCTGACTGTCAATCACGTCAATTTATAATTATATTAGAAATTCAAATATTGAACACTTAATTTATAAAACATTTTCGTATTCAATATTTATTTTAAATTACCCACTTTATTTTATGAATGTAATAAAGTATCAAAACTATATATTATAAGGGCTTCATGCTATGATATATAGTCGATTGTAAAAGCGTCTCCGGACGACACGATTTGGCACCCGATATGTCGGGCAAATTGGCATGTCAGGAGGCAAGCTGACGCAAAGTTTGTATGACAAGAGAAATCGGCCCGACCGATCGACCCGATATATCGGGTGCCAAATCGTGTTGTCCTTAGACACCTTCACACTTTCTAACATAATTGGATTTCATTGTTAAAATTATTTCATCAAATTTTCAAACAGCATTAAAACATTCAAGATTTAATAGACATCTTTGCTGCAATCAGTTTCAATTATAGTTTAAATACAGGTTTTGATTACACATAGGTAACAATCTGACAGCTTTAATTGCAAACAGATCACGATTGTAACAAGAACCTAAAATAACCTAAAATCTATATCTAAAAAAACAGATGTTTTTTAAATATATGTTACAAAACCTGCATACTTAGGATCTGTACAGCTACTTACGTTGCTAAAATTTCTATAGAATATTTCCGCTAATCGCCCCGCTTATGCCACTATGACCGCACGCATCGTGTTTGAGCGTAACAAACCGTGGGTATCGCCATATCGCACGTGACAATGGCATATTGAATCTAAAAGGCTAAACCCAAAAAGGTGTAAATGCTGTTTTTTGTGCTGTCATAGCGTAGAGATTGTTTTTTTTTATTTCATTGATATTTTGTTATGTTCGTTTATTTTATAGTTATTTATATTCTACATAAGCAATATAAAAGGTCCATCAAGTATATACGGTTTTTTTACCACTTTATAGGCCTGTTTGACCACAATCTCACCGTGGTAAGTGATGATAATTTAACAGTGACAATCAAAATTAAAAGTGACTGAATGGGGTACAGGTTAGTGCATAAATCCTGTATTACTGTTATCCTTGCATAATATCATCAAATCCCCGAGAAATTATAAAACGTATTTTGATATTACGGCGTGAAGATTCGTATTTACCCACATTTAAACGAATAAAGTCTACATCTACCCACCTTACGTCTTATATTTTTGAGTTGACAAGTAAATCTGACAGTTAATTTGACAGCGCTGTCACGGCCATAGAGAAAGTGTTGCCAGTCCCGCTGAACTAATAACTACAACTATAATAAAGCGGCCCATTCATGAAGTCGGATGTGGAGTTATTAAATTGAGGTGTTTCCACCGTTGTATCCGGCCTCTGTTCTTATTATTGCACCAGAATAGATACGTTCTTTTTAAAAAATGAGTAAAAATAAAGTAATTAAAACAAAGAGGAAAACTAAGGATGAAATCATAAATGACTTGAACACTGAAATATTAGAGAAGGATAACAGCATAAAAACGTATGAGAGATTAATATGTGATCTACATTTAAACATGAAGGATAAAGAAAATCTCAATAAAGTATTATTAGAAGAACAGGAAGCATTCAGTTTGGAATTTGAGAAGATTTGCAAAGAAAATAAAGCCCTGAAGAAAAACTTGGCTGATCAAGAAGCAACTATAATTGATTTACAGAATGACGTTTTTAATGTAACGCAAGATAATCAATACCTTAAAGCAGAAAATGATGATGCTATTTATTCAAACCATGACAATATTATTGAACCATTGAAAAAACAACTTTGTTTAATGGAGAATGAACATGTCGCACTGCAGAAACAATTTGCAAACTTAACAGAAACCAATGATAAATTGAAAAACATTCTAAATATTGGTCAATACAAAAAATTTACACCGGGAATTAAAGTAAACAAAGTAAACAAAGTAAAAGCTCAACAAATAAGGAGTCGTAAATACAGGAAACTAATAAAAAGTATAGAAAATAAATACATGAAGTTAAAACAGGACAGTGATAACAATAAAAAAAACATTCATGAAATACAGGGCCAAATTATATATGATCAAGGGTTAGAAACAAATACTAATAATTGCGCAAAAATAAAAGAGGTATTACCAAAAAACCCTCATATGGATAATAGTATAAAAGATCATGACCGAATTTTAGAAAACGTAGAAAGTAAGAGAAAAACTATAATACTCTCCGATGAGACGGGAAGACAATTGTATAAATATATTGATAGTCAGAGACAGTTAAATGAAAACTTCATAAACATCTGCAAGCCTGGTGCTTGTTTTCCAAGAATCTTAGAGAGTTTCAAAGAACATTCCAAACAACTATCTAATCAAGATACGATGGTTCTCCTGGTGGGATCTTTCAATAGATATGAGCACTCCAAAACATCATATGTGGCTCTTCTAAGAACGATACTACACCATCAATCAAATCACAAAATAATTATATCTAGCTTTCTCTACAATGGATACGATAATGATCTAATTTATAAAATTAACAGAAAGTTATATGCATTAGCTGTGTCATCAGAAAATGCTGAGTATCTGGAAATTAACACATCCCAAGGAAAATTGAGTAAAACCAATTTGTCTAAAGCAATTATAGAAAGATGCAGGGCTAAAGATCTTTTCTCACCTCTTATATTTATAAGTACAGCATCAGAGAGTGCATCTAAATACGATAATGAAGAAAATAGCACGGTTTTTCACGAAAGCGAAGCGGTAATAAAATTAGTATAGATATTAAGCATAGTTTTGTATTGTTTCATCAAAATTGTAGAAGTGTAAGAAATAAGTGTTTAATACTGCAACCAATTATTAATATAAATTTGCCTCATGTCATAATTTTATCAGAAACCTGGTTAACTCGCAGCGATGTTAATACCATAAACCTAAATGGCTACGTGCAAGCGAGCTATTTTGTAAGAAAAATAAATATTCATGGAGGTGTATCAATTTTCACCCGTCAAGATGTAAGCTTTAAGAGTTGTAAAAATATCGATAAGTTATCTGTTGAATACCACTGTGAGTTATCTGCTATAAAAATACATTTAAAATTTGAGAAATTAATTATTATAGGATTGTACAGAACTGGCAAGGGAGACTCTTACATGTTAATGCAAACTCTGAAAAAGCTGTGTCACTTGCTATGTAACTCATTTGATGGAAAAATACTTATGTTTGGTGATTGGAATGTGGATTTCTTGTCTCATTCAAAGCTAAAACAGGAGATAGTAGACATGTTGTCAACATACGACATGACTAATATCGTTGACTTCCCCACAAGAGTAGAGGGAACATCGGCAACATCTATAGATTGTGTTGTCACAAACATAAAACAAAATATATCTGTGGAACCCATAATAAGTGGAATATCAGACCATGATGGTCAAATAGCCAAACTTAAGATTGAAAATAGACGTCAACCTCTATATATTAATACTGAATGTCGAATGTTTAATGACTATAATATCGAGGATTTTTGTCAAGCAATGATGGCGTATGACTGGGATCTATTATTTGAAAACTACAATAATTACACATTTGAAAAGTTTTATGATAAATTCATCTGGAATTATAATTTATTTTTTCCCCTTAAACAAAAAAGGATAAAATCTAGACAGCAAGCCCCATGGGTAACAGTTGAAATAATTAAATTACAACGAGATATACAAGATTTACATGAGTTACAAAGACAGTATCAACATATAAATTTAAATGAACACATACGAAGTAAAACAGCAAAACGCAATGATAAACTTTACGAAGAAAAGAAAAATTATATAGAAGAAAGGATATGTGACTCTAAAAACCCAAAAAAGGAAATTTGGCAAGTGATAAAGGATGAAACGAATAAAACAATAAAAGATATTAAGTGGAATTTAATAGACAATAACACTAATCTACCCATCACTAAAGAAGAAGTAGCCAATGGAATAAACAATCATTTTATAAACATAGGACTTCAGCTGTCTAAGACAAACATACCAGATATTCCAAAAGCTCTAAGCTATATAGAACCACCGGAACTAAAACCGAAATTCGAATTTATTTTAATATCCACAAATCGGTTGATTAGATTAATTAAAGACAAAATATCTAATTCTTCTACTAGAGATATAAATGATATAACGGGTCGTTTTCTATATAAAACTATTGATACATTATGTGAGCATTTAACCTACTTGATTAATAGTGTCTTAACATCGAAAGTCTATCCACCTGCCCTAAAACAAACCCGTCTGTGTCCTATATATAAAGGTAAAGGAGAAAAATCTAATGTAGAGAACTATAGACCAATCACGATCGTACCCACAATTTCGAAAATTATTGAATGTTTAATGTCAGATAGTATTATGAAGCATCTTGAGAATAATAAGCTACTGAGTGATGCTCAATATGCTTATAGAGCAGGGCGGTCGACTGTACTGGCAACGCAACGATTTGTTGAATGTGTTGTGATGGCCCTAGAAAGTAAACAAAAGGTTGCTGGTATATTCCTTGACCTCTCCAAGGCGTTTGATTCAGTAAATCATGAACTGCTCCTTAAAAAACTTGAAGGCTATGGAATAGATGGAATCCAGGCTGAACTCATAAAATCCTTCCTACATGACAGAAAACAAACTGTTGAGGTAAAAATAGAAGGAGTGCGGCACCGATCCACCACCCAACGCACCTCAATTGGAGTTCCACAAGGATCAGCCCTGGGAAATACTCTATTTCTGGCTTTCATGAACGATCTGTGTGGGGTTAAGCTTCAGGGTGAAATTGTTTTATATGCGGATGACACCACAGTAATTTTATCAGCGAACACACTAGAAGAGCTTTTGCTCAAAATAGAGGAAGCCATCTGCGAATTAAATAAGTGGTTCAACTCAAATGGATTAAAGTTGAACTCTGAGAAAACAGGCATCATTTTCTTCAGTGCAAGGACAGAAAAATCAAACACGAGGACACAAGTACTGTTATCAAGTGGGCAAATTCTAAATACCTTATGTAGCGTCAGGCTTTTGGGATTTGATCTCGAGACAAACTTAACATGGAAATTGCAAATTGACTCCGTGTGCGCAAAAATGTCAAGTGGTATATTCGCACTGAAACAATTGAGAAAGTTAGTCTCTACCGAAAGCCTGAAAGAAATTTATTATGCATATATCCACTCTGTTATGTCGTATGGCATCATCATTTGGGGATGTTCAACAGAATATGAACGTGTATTAAAAATGCAAAAAAGAGCTGTTAGAACGCTCGTTAATGCTAAATATGGGACTTCTTGCCGAGAATTCTTTAAGGAGCTACAAATTCTTACGTCAGTATCTGTCTATATACTGGAAATAGTGATGTATGTTAAAAAGCACCTCACGGAATATATGACTAGAGGACATGCTACGACCAGAAGTGTTAGAAACAATGATGACCTACAAGCTATCTCATGTAGACTAGCATTATCCAAAAAGCTTCCAAAAATAATGGGTCAAAAACTATTTATGAAACTCCCGAAACCCATTAGAGAAATCTCGAATATAGGTCTTTTTGAAAACAATGTTAAGCGTTTGTTGTTGGGCAATACATTGTATAATATAATGGAATATTTGACAAATGACTACAGTCACTTTAAAGTTTGCATTGACATTGAATAACCTATATTATTATTTATATTAATGATTATTGTTTTTGAAATTATTTTTTATTGATTTTTATTAATATTGAAATGAAATTATAATTGCTCTATTTATTATTTAACTAATATTCAAAAATGACGATGCCTCTATACAGCTGAAGTAACTTTTAACTTTTATTTTATACTTAAGTGCATGAGATAATTATGATTGTTTGATTACTGTTTTATTTTTTATTTTATTATTATTGTGAAATGATTTATATGAAAGATTAATACTAAAAATGATTTGTAACCTGCTTGACAAGTCTAATCTTTCAAGTGTATGGCTATGTTTTACTACAAGGCTGTATTTCTAAGCAAAGTTATGACAATAAATGATTCTGATTCTGATTCTGATTCTGATTCTGATGTGGCCGAAGGTGGTAAGCGTACAAGGTCTAGAAAGAACTGGCTCTCAATACTGGAACACACCGAAAGGTGCTTGGCGACAGATTTTCAACTTGAGGGTGGTAGCCAGCCAGGCGGGTACTACAAAGTACCCTACCACCGTGCTATGGTTTCCTCACGATGTTTTCCTTCACCGAAAGCTCAAGCTCATTGTAGGATTTGAACCCGGGACCTTCGTCTCGGTATCCGACGTCACTACCACTGAGCTATCATTGCCTTGATCGCCTTTAGTTGCAAGTCTAGCAAAACTCAGGTTTTAAATGTACGTAACAAACGGAACCGGGACCATCTTAATGCCTGAGTTTTAATAGACTTGACTTAAACCATTTCATGTAATAATACAGTACTTAGCTACCGAGAAATAGCTAGAAACAACATTAAGTTTTCATCATAACAATAATATTCAAATTTGTGAAACATTTGCAGTTTACATTAACAATATATCATTTTGATGATACACTTATGAGCAATTTAATTTCCCATACAAGTTTAGGAACTCCTAAGAGCTTTTCCTAATTATTTTCCTTGTATGTTTTGTATGGTGTAGTTTTCATTTGCGGCCCTATATTCGCGCTCGTGTACACGACGCCGCAGCCGCGCCGCCACCGCACTGCAGACGCGCCGATATGCTGTGTATACGCACCGCCGCCGCACCGTCACCGCACCGCCGCCGCACTGCCTTCGCTTGATTATAGCATACTATACAGTTGTCAGTAATATATTGCTAGCTATGGAGATGACGCGTGTTGCACGTTCGTTGGCAGCTGTCAATGGAATAACTCAATTAAATAATGGCGGACAATGTTGCGGTAGCGTCGCGGCGGCAGTGCGTATACACAGCATAGAGGCGCGTCAGCGGTGCGGTGGCGGTGCAGCTGCGGCGTCGTGTACACGAGCGCTAAGTGCTAATAATGAAACTTAAACTGGACTTAATCTTTTTGCACATGAAAAAAAGAGAGACCAAAACGCGACAAAAATATGTGTTAGGGATTTGTATGGGAAAAATTCAAACTAGTCTTGTGTTACATAATTATATTTTGAGACATAGATATATAAATATCCTATCATAAAAACTGATTTTGAAACCGATCAATGAGAATATATACAGGTCGTTGTTTTGGTCAGCGACGAGCGACTCAGGGTCGATAATACAAATGATACTGGTGCTAAAAAAAATATAAAAAAAATACTATTTTTTTTAAATAATAAAAATAAAAAAATAAAAATTTTAAAATCATGTAATAAGCTAAAGTGTAGACATAATACTCAACGGGAGTACGAGGGAGTAGAGGGGTGGGGCGATGGCGGCTTGTGCCTAGCTCTAGTCTGTGCACGTGCCTAGTAACCATACTTTGCAGTAATTTTATTTCAAATTGAATAAGGTATTTCTCAACATATTTACAGTATTTAAAAAAATTAAGTCCATTTTTGGGGAATATATATTTTGTATACTTGAAAACATTCTAATGAAAAAATATGTAATTAATTTACGTCTGAAATAATTTTGTGGGTTATATCTTTCTTTGCATGTCACAATTGCTCGAAAAATGTCTATAACATACAATTTTCTAGTTGTATTTGCACGATCGTAATTATTTTAATTAAAATGAAAATTGAAAGTTTTGGAGAATATCTTTATTACCGTCCGAAATGATTTAGAGATTGAATCTTGCTTCCCTTTGTAACGAAGCGGACTTCGTACATTAAGGTAAACCAGTGGAGGACTTAGTTTTACCTTCCTACTTGGGTAACCTATCGGAGAGCTATAAAGAAAACACCAATCAATGATTACAAAGTTGCCGCCAATTGATTTATTAATCGTAAATACATATATCTGAGACTCTATAGCTAGCTCTTAATTCTAACACTATGGATAGAGGGCGCGGCGTGATCTTGCTTTAAACGGTACGGGGAATCGCTCCTTGAACGCACTTTCCTGGGAGGTGGCACCAGACGTATTTGGTAACCCGAACCGTCTGGGACACCAATCCAGGGAATGGTAACGTACGAGGAGACGATAAATATACTGATTCACAGGGAATACGGTATCGGGGACGCGGACGGTGCCCGATGGTAAATCTACCAGGGCTTCGGTACAGACGGACCAACCTCACCGCAATGATCAACACAGCCGAATTTGGTAACCCGAACCGACATGTGTTGACTGTACGATAGCGCTGAGCCGACTGCGTGCTCTCTCACTGGAGTGCGCGGTCTTATAAAGGATGCTGCGGGGTGAGGCACGTGGCGCGGGGTGTGCGGGCGTCCCGCGGGCGGTAACTTTCCCCTCTGCGCTGCGGCGGCGTCGGCGGCGGCTGGATGGTTCGAGGTGGCGTGATGTGCTACGTCACACTCCTCTCCCGGGAATGGAGATTTTTACCTGTAAAAATCACTGCTGTAAATGATGTTCAAGTTCCTCTGAAATTATTATTCTCCTTTCTATTGTTTTTCTATATTAACTTTTTATTGTCTCAAATGAGGGTATTTCTAAAATTGTTTACTTTCTGGATCTCGCTCGGTTATCATGATTTACCCTCATTGTTATTGAGTTTTATATTTATTCGGAATAATTCGGATGCATGTTTTCCAATCTTTGATGTGTGCCGTTATTATTCTATTAGAGTAAGGATCCTTCAATAAATTTATTACCGGTGATTTTCTTTTAATTATTTTGAACGGTCCTGTACAATTCGGTGCGAGTATGGCACAACAACTTATTGGTTTATCCGATAATGGAATATTCTTTTTTAATGCAAATGGTTTAATTTCCGGTTTCGAGTACTTTATTTGTGTATAATAATTCGGTTGTTGGCAATCAGATTTTCTGCTTTGATTCATTTTCACTAAGTCATATGGTTTATTTCGGTTATCTACCTGCATTATTTCTTTATTTTCGGATTTTTCGGATTTGCGTTTTTGGCAAATGGTACACTTTTTAACATATTTGGCTATGTTCCTAAACATTCCTGGCCAATAGTATATGTGTGCTACTTTCGCTAACGTTTTTGCTGTTCCTATGTGTCCAGCGGTCGGAGTATCGTGGTTTTCTTTAATTATTTCTTCTTTTTTCGTTTTCGGTACACAAAGTTTCCATTCGGATGATGAGTCTAATTTTGTACCATATGACGGGTTTGTGATTCGTTTATAAAGGTTTTCTTCTATAAATTTAAATTCAGGAAAAATATGCGGTTCTGTCTTGATAGCTTCGGTTTTCTTTTTATACCAATCTTTTATGTCGGCAACGGTTGCACATATCGGATTTCTTATTAATTCATCGGCTACTATATTCTGTTTTCGCTTCTTCTTTTTCGATTTTGATTTTTTTTTTGATGGTTTATTTTTATCTATGTTTTGAATGTCTATGTTCATATTCAACCGTTTTATTAGGTCTACTCCTAATATTATGTGCGTTGCTCTTGGCATGACATACATACGATGTTTTAATACGGTTTCATTTATCTTTAGATCTATGTCTCGGAATTTTGACAACTCTAATTTACTTCCATCGGCTAGTTGTATTTTATGTACTTCTTGGTTGACGGATTTTTCTTCTTCTGGAAGTATCTTATATACTTCTTCATTTATATACGAGTTTGTTGATCCAGTATCATACAGTGCTTTAAATTGTTGTCCTTGTATCTCAACATCTAAGAAAATTCTTGGTTCATCTATATCGTCAGATCCTACGGTATTTGTTCTTTGAGTATATTTTTCATTTCGGGTTTCTTGCTGTCTGCAACAATTTTTGCTTAATATTCCCATTCGGCCACACGTACTACAAAAGATTATGCGTTTACCTGTGCATTCTTTTGTTGTATGGTTTCTTTTTCCACAGCTCCAACAACACTTCTTGCTATCAAAGTTGTTTAGAAAACTGGATTCCTCGGTTTCGGCTATCTGGTTTTTTCTTGAGTTTTCTTCATAACTCTGCGGTTGCTTCTCTATATATATTTGATGTGAGATTGCTTCGTGATCTCTTGCCAGGTGTATTAACTCAGAGAGATTGCTGAACTCGTTCTTCTTTACATAATATTTATATTTGGCATTCATATTTTCATATATGCGGTCTAGTTCTTCGGAAGTTGATAGTTTTCCATATCTTCTCATCAACGTTTGTATCTCGGTTACGTAACTAACGAAGTTTTGTTTGTAATTCTGCCGTTTTCTTACTATGTCTCCTAGTAGTTTGGAGTTGTAGTTTTTCGGAAAGAAACTAAGTTTGAATTCTTCTATGAAGTTTTCCCACGACGACCATGTCTGGTGGTTATTTCGGTACCACGCTCTTGCGTTATCTTTAAGAATTCTTGGCAGTATCTGCAGCATTTCTTGTGGTTTTATTTCATTGGTAGTTTTAATTTCTTCCAATGTTTCGAGAAAATCCACCGGTTCGTTACGTATATCGAATGAGATACCGTAACTGTTTACCAATTTGAGTAGATTCATCATGTTCTTACTCTGTGGTTTTTCGGAGTTTGATTCGGATTCGGATACGGATGCGGTTGTCTTTTCTTGACTTGTTTCGGGTTTGTCTGTCATCTTCGTGCTTTTGATGTCTGTTGCTAGGATTTTTCTAAGCTGTTCAACGGTTAAACCCTCAATTGAAATATTTCTTCCTTGTATTTCTTTGATGAGTTCTGGTTTTTTCAAATTATAGATCCAATTTGTGGACATTTGACGGTTATGTTAATTATTTATCTTATTAACTTACCATAACGGAACGGTTTTTCTTTTAAAGGAAATTACGGAATATATAACGGATTTATTTAATTTCTTTATATAACTTACCTTCAATTTTTATATGGGTTCAATTTATTGACGGATTTTATTTCTTTTAACGGAACGCGGATCAATAATTTACGGAACAAAAATGTATTTTATTTGTTTCTATTTTATTCTTAATTTAAATTAACCGGGTTTTATTTTTATTACAAGATTAAGTAACGAAATTAAATTTATTTTATTTGTTTACTTTGATTTTTACACGAAACTAGTAGATTTTTATATTTATTTACTCACGGTTTTATTGGTTGCAACTAGTTATAATATACAATTATTTTTTCTTTACGGTGAAAAGGTATATTTTTTTATCCTCTTTGTAATTCACTTCTTGAACGCACTTTCTTGGGAGGTGGCACCAGACGTATTTGGTAACCCGAACCGTCTGGGACACTAATCCATGGAATTGTAACGTTCTTGAAGATGTAATTAGCCAAAAGGCTGCGGAAGCGGTATAAAGCAAGCAAAAGAGGTGAACGAATATCCCTTTTCTGTTTTTTTTTGGTAATAATTAGTAATCTTTATAGCTCATCTATACGGATACGGGGTTTTTACATCGATTTTTTTTTCTACACACTCACTCGGTTTCCCGTGACCGCTCACTTTCCGCCCTTAACGTTTCCTTGCTCCACCATCTAGGTTTCGCGAAGGCCGTCTTGTTTGTTAAGTGGGCCGACCAGGGAGGTAATGAGGTGTGATACCGGAGTGGATTCTCACTAAACGGGTGCCTATTGTAACAATACGCTATCTTACTGATTTGAACACTTCGCGGAACGGATTCTTACTAAGATGGGTGTTCAATGTAACGATACACTATTTTACTGATTTAAGCACCTCGCGGGGTGGATTCTCACTGAGTTGGGCGCCAAATGTAACGAAGCGGACTTCGTACATTAAGGTAAACCAGTGGAGGACTTAGTTTTACCTTCCTACTTGGGTAACCTATCGGAGAGCTATAAAGAAAACACCAATCAATGATTACAAAGTTGCCGCCAATTGATTTATTAATCGTAAATACATATATCTGAGACTCTATAGCTAGCTCTTAATTCTAACACTATGGATAGAGGGCGCGGCGTGATCTTGCTTTAAACGGTACGGGGAATCGCTCCTTGAACGCACTTTCCTGGGAGGTGGCACCAGACGTATTTGGTAACCCGAACCGTCTGGGACACCAATCCAGGGAATGGTAACGTACGAGGAGACGATAAATATACTGATTCACAGGGAATACGGTATCGGGGACGCGGACGGTGCCCGATGGTAAATCTACCAGGGCTTCGGTACAGACGGACCAACCTCACCGCAATGATCAACACAGCCGAATTTGGTAACCCGAACCGACATGTGTTGACTGTACGATAGCGCTGAGCCGACTGCGTGCTCTCTCTCATCTGGTCTTCTCATTGCCCCTCACAGGGCATGGGGAGCCAAGTCCGGGGCGTGCTCCTTTCTTGGGGTATCAATCGTGCTCTCTCACTGGGGTGCGCGGTCTTATAAAGGATGAGTCTTTGACTCAAAGCTTATCTTTGATATGCATATAAACAGCATAGTTGCTAAGGCTTCTAAAGCACTTGGTTTTGTTTTGAGGTTATCATCTGAGTTCAATAATATCAAAACATTTAAAATATTATACTGTGCTTTTGTCCGTAGTCACCTTGAGTACGCATCGCAAGTATGGAACCCTAACTATAGTGTATACATAACTCGTATTGAACGCATCCAGAAACGCTTTCTTCGTTATCTTCAGTACCGATCAAACACATATGTATCCGATTATTCGTCACGCTGTAAAAAGTTTCATTTCTTACCATTGCAGGATAGAAGGGAAATAGCCGACTTAGTTTATCTATATAAAATAGCAAACGGTGTGATTGATTGTCCTGAGCTCCTTAGCAGAATTGCATTATACGCCCCTTCGGCGTACCTGAGAAAGCCAAACTTACTGCACATTCCTTTTGTGAACTGCAAATACAGACAGAACTCATATCTCATACGAGCGAGCAGATCTTTTAATAAATTATCCCGCGAATTAGATCTAGATCTGTTTGGCACCGATGCATCAAAGATGAAAAATGTTATTTGTAAAAAATTCTTTAATTAATTTTATTCTATTATTTCTTGTACGTGTGCTCTGTCTACTTTCTTTCCTTTTGTGAAGTATTTAAGTTATATGTGAGAACTTTTAAATGGCCTTCTTATTCTATATGTATATTAATGTTGGTGTTAGCTGTAAGTTTTCCTAAAATAATAAAATAAAATAAATAAAATAAATAAAATGCTGCGGGGTGAGGCACGTGGCGCGGGGTGTGCGGGCGTCCCGCGGGCGGTAACTTTCCCCTCTGCGCTGCGGCGGCGTCGGCGGCGGCTGGATGGTTCGAGGTGGCGTGATGTGCTACGTCACACCTTCAAAGACTTGAGTATGTGTTTCCAAAGCTAAAACGACCCCTAAGCCATAATAACTCCGATATGTTACCCAAAACAACTTGAAATCAGATCCCAGTAAACGTAATACCACATTAATTCGAGCCAGTATGTCGGTCGTATTAAATTTAGCTGTCAAAGGAAGGACAGCATAATTTTGTTCATATGAAATTCATAGAAGTCAATTTAACTTGAAAGTTTGTTTGCATAACTTTGAAACTGTACATCGCAGCCTTTAGTGTCAACTAGCATGAAATAGGCTCCTCTGTGTGTCTTGTTTTTGATGTTACATGCGGGTAGGAGAAATGCTGAACATAATTATTTTAGTTACGTAAATAAAGAAATTTTGTTGAAGAACTATACCCATAGAGTACATAAATAGATTGATAGCGTTAACAACATTATTAAGTAGAGTCGCTCTATTAATATTCTAACTCTATGGTTATTCCTAATTGGTTATTACTGCCTAAAATGAAAGCCTGTGCAATTCAGGCACTGGAATTGTGACGTCAGCAGTGCTTAAGACTCATTGTGACGTCAAATTGACATAGTCTTGGCACGCTGTCAAACATTTTCACAGCTGACTGCTCAATCCGACCACCACGTCTATGTGTCACAGTGTAGTTGCATTCAGTAATCAGATCTTGCAGTTTATTTAAGCACGAGTAAA
The DNA here is from genome assembly GCA_951394255.1 of Polyploca ridens. Taxonomy (NCBI): domain Eukaryota; kingdom Metazoa; phylum Arthropoda; class Insecta; order Lepidoptera; family Drepanidae; genus Polyploca; species Polyploca ridens. The sequence goes on along the minus strand of OX596269.1, from coordinate 4,092,066 downwards.
GCGCGCGTTGCAGTTTCGCTTCGTTTAGTTTGCTCTACTGGAATTAAACCTCGTACTATCTGTTTATGCGGTTAGTAAGTGTCGATACATGATAATAATGTAGCTTTGGTTTTTTTTTCTTAATTCTTTTTAACTCTGTCGGTCGGTCGTCAGCTGGCTGCGGCTGGCTTGCCGTCCTCTCCAATCTTAGAACGTATTACTCGGTTATCAATCAACTAACATATAGTTGATAGATAAGTCTTTATTTTACACCAAAAAACGAGTAGTGCTAATGGTCATCATCATCATCATCATATTCTATTAAACTATTTGGAGGGCTGGTCTACTTCACTAAATACCGAATAGATTTTTTTGTGCGAGAAAAAATCAGGAAAGAAATCGATTGTCCTACTGCGTATTTTTTTTTTTTTTTTTTTTTTTTTTTTTAATTAAATGGGCTTGCGTTTGGCGACTGACCCGCCCATAAGGGGCGATTACGAAGCCTAAGATGAAACACGCTTACCCAGAAGAAACCTATTCAATCTGGCCTTGAAAGTACCTAGATTATAAGCGTCAGGAAACACAGACGCCGGAAGCAAGTTCCACTCCCTTGCTGTCCGCATTATAAATGAGGATGCAAAACGCTGTGTCCGTATATGCGGTATGTCAACAACGTACGGGTGAAAATTTTCCCGGCGTCTTGTGGTTCGGTGTAAAAATGGGGATGGTGGAATAAGGTTGAACAATTCCTGCGCACACTCTCCAAAATATATCCTGTAGAAAACCGATAAGCAAGCAACTTTCCTTCGATGGTCAAGGCTCGTGAGTTTCGCCTTAATTAAAGACTCATCTCCAATTAGTCTCCTGGCTCGGCGGTCTATTGAGTCTGTATTTTACGTTGCGTATTTTTTTTTAATGTGATCTGACCTTTAAGAATACCGGCCTTACTCATAAACGCTATTTAACTAAATCTACTGAATAAATAACGTCGCCTCGCTGTCATTGTCAAACAATTTGACATTATTTAGGTGAACATTTAATCAGCTTATTAGTTAAATAAGTTTTAAATTCCTTAAATAGTAAGTAAGTTTTTAATATAAATGATCAGTCTACTCAAAATGACAATCGGATTTGGTCTATATGATTGGTTTTCTCAACAACCTAACATAGTAAGCGATAATTCAGCCAAAAATAGTTGACATTTAATGATTGGCCAATAGGCGCAGAGAAAAACCAGGAAACAGCCGCAAACTAAACATCAAATCATTGAGATATATCAAAGCCATTTTATTTGGATTTATCCTCAACCAATAACAAACTAACTAAACTAATAAAAAGCTTTTTCAAACCCTACAAAGCCCGCCCTTTGAATAAATCTTCCCAATCGTTCAACTGGATTGACTAATCTGGTTTCCAACCCGATAAGGGATCAGAACGGAGTATCTTCCTAAAGAAGAAGGATGGAATACTAATTCACTGGCAGCAGTCTTTCCTAGCAACTTTTGATTGGTTGGCTATCTTTTTGCAGTTTACGACAAAAGATCGGATGATCGACAGTGTTGGAGCTTTGTGCGTTTGATAGTTTAGTCGTAAATATTTATAGCTACTCTAAATTGAGATCTTCTTTGATTTGATGGATTAAAAGTATTAAGGCGGCCCTCTGTGGCTAGCGCAACTTCAACGCGAGCATAGTCTAAAAGCTTGTTGTTTCATCCAACGTAATGTTTGACTGCGAATAAAGAGAGATAGCATCAGAGCCGTCGGTTATCAGTCGGTAAATTCCGCTGATCACTCGCGGCCGCTTCGCTAGGTCGTCATTCATGATTTCGCATTCATAAAACTTGTTCCAGGAGTATACTTCTTGAGAAAAAATCTTACAAGTTTGTGAAAAAAAAGTTAGTTATTTAAAATCTCCAATACATTTGCAAGCCTGGTATCTTAATGTTTTCTTTACTTTTACAATTTATAGGTACATTAGATATGGCCAAAGTTCAGGCAAAAACGCTGTTTTTCGGAGGCTTTGACTGAATTTGTTTCACACTTTTTTTAAATTACGCCAAGATACAAGGCTAGATATAGTACACAAGATACTAATTTGTTCAAAATATCTAACGAAAAATGTTTAACAACGCCATAATAAGTACAGGGGTTTTGTATGAAAAGTATGACGAATTGAGTCCTCTTAAGTTGTTTTTTTATTTATAATTTTTCTTTTTTTATCTGTACTGTCTATACTGTCTGTCTGTACCTACTGTTTGTATTAATACCTGTATGTCTATCGTCGGAAGGTTTCGCTGAAAACCAGCGTTGTGGCGCTTGTCGTTGCAACTTCATGCTGAGCGATTACCTTTTTACGACACACCTTAATTTAAATATTTACTTTGTTATATCCATTTTCTTATATTTCGTGTGTCTAAATAAATTATTCTTATTTTATTCTTATTCTTATAAAAAATGTTAAAAGCAACATTTTAGCACCTACTCAATTTTTTAAGATTATTGGATCCAACATTTGCCGGCTCAATGCCAATCCCAATAATACTTGGGACATTATGTGCGTTTCTTCCATTCATCCTTTCTATCCAACATTTTGGCATTCACTCATTCTCTGCTCATAATGGATTACGAGTGATCTTTTCACTCAATACAACTATCCTCGGTTTTCCTATTCCTGTATAAGCATTTTTACCACACGTTATAGTTATTAACCCTACTGATTGGTTCAATCATATTTTTAACTGACTTCAAATAATTGGACTGTTTTACAAAAAACTTAAACCGACTTCAAAGTACACTAAGAAGTAATCAAATCCTGATCTGATGACAATGGGACCAAACGGGAAGTGTTTCCCTTTCAAATAAAAAAAGAATTTTCTAAATCAGTTAATAAATGACGGAGTTATGAGGTAACAAACATAAAAATCAGGATTTGATTACTTCTTAGTGTACTTTGAAGATGGTTTAAGTTTTTTGTAAAACAGTCCAATTATTACTAGCTTCTGTCGCGTTTTTTTATACTACTAAGTCGGTAAACAAGCATACGGCTCGCCTGATAGTAAGCGGTTGCCGTAGCCATATGGACGCTTGCAACACACGAAGCATCGCTCACGCGTTACCGACCTTTCACCCTCCGCTCTTATGAGCTCTGGCAACCGCTACTCTCGCGCAGGAACACAACATAAAGTTGTTTGGCGGCGGTATTCTGTACGGCGGAGGTACTTCCCCAGTCGAGCAAATTTTGAATATTTTTAGAATATCTGCCTTTTTTAACCGACTTAAAAAAAGGAGGAGGTTCTATTGTTCTCAATTCGATTGTATTTTTTTTTTGTTCTTTTTTTTTTGTTTTTTACCTCATAACTCATTTATGTCATTTATGAACCGATTTTGAAAACTATTTTTTTATTTGAGGGTACACTTCCCGTTTGGTCCCATTGTCATCAGATCAGGATTTGATTACTTCTTAGTGTACTTTGAAGTCGGTTTAATTTTTTTTTAAAACAGTCCAATTATTATCTAATAATGAATCCTTGCTCGCGATAATATTTTAATGGTTATAAAAAACCTTAATGTTATTGCTTAATTTTACAATAATTCTATGATTCAGTCATAACATCTGTTAAAAACATTTTAAAATAAACATTGCCAGCCAACAGTCCGTACACTAAAGGAAAACAATACAGCAAATAATGCTTTTCCTTCATACGAATGTAAGAGAACTAGATTTATTTCCTTTGTTTAAGTAGGATCTAAAAGCCCAGGTACTCCTAGGGGATCTAACTTGGAAACGGGATCCAGCTTAAAGTTTCCAAGTATTATATGTATAATGGGATTCTGATGTCCCAGCCAACTCGAAAAGATGTAGGAAAACTTATTTTAAAGTACTTAGTGTAAGCTTTAAATACATAATAGTGTAAAGTTGTTCTTCACTAGCTTTTAAGTTATTGTTGTGACTTATATACCTACCTATTATTTAATTAAACGTAGACTCTGAACATAAAGATCATGTAAATAAATTTTTGTCCAAGGTAGAATTGAATTTACGATTTGTAGCGTAGCGGTCATGGTAGAGTAGTACCCAACTGGCGCGTCGTGAATCTTCGTTCGCACAGAAAAGAAAGTATGGCCCCGAAGATTAACGAAAGAATTCTTAAAACTAACAATCAATCTTAGATCACTACTATAAGGTTCATAATACACTGCAGCTGTTAGTTCCGTCTCACTCGCAAGTCACGCCCTCCGCACGGCGCGCGCTAACATGGCGGCAGCTGCCGACCAATAGCGTTTTGAAAATGTATCTTCTGCGCAGGTACATCGGTAAGCCATATTAGTTGGGTACTACTGTATCTTACTTTCACGTCACGAGAGATTATTGAGAATAAATTAACAATGAAATTAATATCTTATAATTTAATCATACGGGCGTTCGTTATGCTACGCTCTCATTTTCAAACATTTATCATTGAATCAACCCACATATTATTATACCTACACCCACTGCCGAATTTAAGCACGCTCGTCCACAATTTCCGTTATAGAATAAGTAATATTAATGTGACATTCTTCGCACCAGACTGACTGGGTGGTATAATTAAAACTTCAAAATCCAAAATCATTTATTGAAATAAACCTTCGCAGGCACTCATGAAACATCTGACTCTTACCGATTCGGAAGGTTGCATTTGCTGAGAAGAACCGGCAATAAACTCAGCAATTAATCTTTTAAAACAAGCTTAGATTCATTACATAATATTTACATTCTAATCACACAACAATTGCGTGACCCGGCGCAGCGGCAAAACTATAAAGTAGACTCGATATTTAAAAAGTAAATAAATAGCAAACTTAAGCAGACTAGCCCCCACAAGCAGCACCTGTTCACAAGTATGACGCGTGTGGCAGCCATCGCCCTCTTCGCCATATTGTTGGGAAGTGAGCGACCTGTCACATGATGCCGCCGCAAGCAAAGGCTAACCTACATAAGTCTGCCTTAGAAATTAAAAATTAATAATAGATAGGTAAGAAGACACTAAATACCTTGAAAAAAAGTCTTACGTCGTCTTGATTCCTTGTGTTCTGAACTCAACCCAGTTCATTGGGCCTAAGCTAAGGGTTCCAGGGAAACAGCAGGAGAAGGATTTTCACTTACATATACACAGAACTACGCGGCGGACGGGACAAAGGGGTGGTTGAGCGGGGTTCCGACATACCCCAACGAAAATCCGATACTATGGTAACATCCAGGATCGAATACACTGTAAGTAAGTAATTAACAGCGTAACAAATGATACAAATCATTTTTCCGAGATCGCTACAAAAGTGTCAAGTTTGACGCTACAATTGTCAAAGGTTTTAATAATGACAGATCTACATTTAGTGATGAGACACATTAAGGATGTAAACTTAAAAAAATATTTAATCGTTTACTTCAAAAAACTGATACCAGTTTACTGGTTTCCAAAGTACGAGCTCTGCTTAGTTTGAGATCAGATGGCCCAGGATATTGATTAACTAAAAACATAAATATGTCTTAAAATATCCGGACGTTTATTACTAAAGCTCGCCGCAGTAGCTCAACTGATTTTCTGAATCTCAGTGCAACCACAGATCAAATATCATATCTAATTGAATATAAACAATGCTATAGATATAGTTCTAGCATCTGTTGAGACGAGACAAAATCTCGAATGCAGATCACGTACTCGAAAGCGCAGCGTGGTGCCAGATTGTCGAACGACCTCAAAAACTTAGATGTAGATGCCAAATGATATGTAGATGGAGATGAGGATGGAGATTATGATATAAGACGAATACTAAATATAAGGAAAATTCACGAAGTCAAAAGTGAAGATATTAGACAAAATCTAAGATAACAGATGCTCTCACGCAAGCCCTAAAACTGAAATGGCAATGGGCTGGTCATGTAACACGATACACAGACGAAAGATGGACAATCAGAACTACCGGATGGAAAGGACCAACAGGAAAAAGAAAAGTAGGTAGGCCGAAAAGAAGGTGGGCTGACGAATAGAATAGAATAGAATAGAATAGAATAGAATAGAATAGAATAGAATAGAATAGAATAGAATAGAATAGAATAGAATAAATTTATTTCATAAAATACGGCATTATTGAAACAGCAGGGAACGACTGGCAGACTATTGGCAAAGATAGAGAAGCATGGAAAAAACTGGAGGAGGCCTGCACCCGAGGGGCCCATATCAAAAAAACACTAGATATAATGACTAACAACATTTGCAATGTAACATAAGGATAAGGGAAATAAAGGCTTTTTTTATTTTTTTATTCTATTTTATTTTATTACTAGATTATGGTTCTACAGGGTGAAAGCCAAAATATTTGTCAATTTTAAAGGAGGGCTCTATTACCGATACATATTAATTTTATACGGCTCACAGTGTTTTAAGAGGACAATTTTTCGGACATCGCGTTTTTATTCTAAAAACTGATAGATATAATCATTTAAATGTAAGATTTCAAATCCCCATTTACCTAGCATGTCTAGTTTTTGAGTAAATGTTTTTTGAAAATCGACAAATATTCATCCGGATATTTAGAAAAAAATTAATAACTCTTTAACTAAGCATGATACGCAATAATGATGTTCGGTACATCGATGGCTCTTCTTATGCTGCACCTTTGAGAATATAAACGAATATCGTAGCTTTGTTAGATTCGCATATATACGCGTTTTTAAGTTTTTAGAATTTCTTATTTTTCTCGAAAATTCCGCCGTATTGGGATAAGTTATTTAAACTAAAATTATGCTCTTAACTTCCCCTACGCACTACATAAATTTCACATCCCAATTCCATGGAATCTAGAAGTAATTGCATATTAACTATTTTTGTTAGGGTTGTCAACTTTTTTATCCGGAATTTATTGACTCAATTTTTGTTCGATATTGACTATGTCATCATACTTTAACTTTGAAATTTAACGTTCGTACTATTTTTTAGGGTTCCGTAGTCACAATGATAAAAAAAGAACGTAAGTACACCGTTTCACTCACAGCATACCACTGATGATAATTAAGAAGTGTGTGTATATGAATATGCAGAGATCGCTTGAGTGTGCATGAATTTGTTAGAAAGACTTGCAAGTGCTTGTCCACTGGCGCGGATAGTTAAGTTTCGTATTTAAAGTTAGGTTTTTAATAATCATGTACCTATGATGATTGATATATTTTTATTTAATTGAATTATGTAGCTGGTATTCTTGAATCTTATGAGGTAAGTACTGCTTAACAGCCTATTAATTTTTATTTTTTTAGGGTTCCGTACCTCAAAAGGAAAAAACGGATCCCTTATAGGATCACTTTGTTGTCCGTCTTTCTGTTTATGTGTGAACGCGAGAAGGTATCAAGCTGAAATTCATATCAAATACTCAGGTCTACTGTCCCTTAGAGCTGTGAAAAAATCAAACTTATAAGCCACCACGATCAAAAGACACAGCCGTTTATGCTGCAAATTTTTGACACGTGCAAGGGAATCAAAGCCTACAGGGTACTTCCCTTGAACTCAGCATCTTGAATTTTGTACGAAGCAACGTCTTATAGCACAGATATAGGAAAAAAATGCGAAAAGCATAAATTTTTAGTTACATCATGTTTTTAATAATTTTAAACTTACTATCCCCTTTCCTCATGAACGCGTAGAGGTATTAAATTGAAATTCATATCAAATACTCAGGTCTATAATACCTTTTACTTATATACCTAAAAACCTGTACCCAAAAGTTGCCTGGAAGAGATCGCTTAAGCGATAAGGACGCCTACATTGTATAACTTCCCTAATTTGTAATACTTTTATTATTTTTACTATGTCAGTGTATACAATAAAGGATATTTCATTCATTCATACCACCGAGGATTCCGTATAGATTTATATGGAATCCTCGGTGCGCGTGTCCGACTCGCATTAGACCGGTTTTTTTAAATTATATATTTGGGGATCATACAGTCTTACAAGTTATATATATGTCACCGTATTTTTGTGAAAACCGTTAGTTTATAATCTACTTAGCGAGATTATAAACTCCCCGATATATTGTAAACTGTATCACACTGCTTACAATATAACGTATTAATTTCCGATAGATTATAATCTATCCATGACAAACCGTCATTTTGTAAACCGGCATCATACTTGAATGCGTCGGAACGCACCTTGCGCGCTGATTGATTCAACGTCATGTGTCCCGCGACACCATCTTTAGCGATACGTAACGTACTTGATTGTTTTTATTGTTTCTTAAAAAAATATTCACATATTTAATTTTGATTTCAAACAATTAAATGTGCATTTCCTTTAATTATACTATGTGTGGCGAGCACACTTGGTCTGACTTACTAAAAACCTTAGAGTGGACTGTATGAGATTAACGACGAAAAACATAGACTACCGGCTGGACGAAGTCACTCAGGACGCGACCAGATCCGGGCGAATCAGGAGAGAGACGGGGACGGAGTAGCAACACGAAGGGGGGCGGGGCGAGGGGTACGGGGTGCGCGGTGATGCGCGTAGCAAGAGCAGACGAGGTGCGCGGGACGCGCGGGACTTTTCGGGACTTTTCGGGACACGCGGGAAAGTGCCCAAAACGTGGGCGAAACGTGTGGGACCTACTTGGGACACGATCGGGACACTTAGTACGAATTCGGGACACGTGAAATAAGCGCGGGACACACGGAACGTGTACAGGACGTGATCGAGACACGATCGGGACACGTAGAACGAATTCGGGACACTTAAGACGAATTCGGGACAATTTCGGGACACGTGGAACGCGCGCGGGACACACGGGACGTGTGCGGGACGTGATCGGGACACGGTCGGGACACGTGTGATGTAATCGAGACACGATCGGGACACGTGAGAAGTGCCCGGGATACGATTAAAATACGAGCCGGACACGTAGGACGTGTCCGGGACGCGGGCGCTGCACAAAAGGGCGCGCGGGGGGGGGGGGGCGCAGAAGGCGCGGGACACGCGAGACGCGGGCGCTGCACAAAAGGCGCGCAAGGGACGGCGCAGAAGGCGCGGGGTGCGCTTAACGCGCAAGGGGGGGGGGGGGCGACGAATACTCTCGGCGGGGTACAGGAGGTACCCGGTCGGCGGGGCGCTTGAATGCCCAATTCACGCTGGTACTCGTTGGGGCTCTTGCTTGCCCGTAGATATCAGCTGCAGTCGGTGGGGCTCTTCTTTTGCCCAAGGATTCCCAAACCACCCAATAAAAACAGCCAATTCTTCTTATATTTCTTCCTTTTATTTCTTCCTTTTTCTTCTTATTGTTTTCTTGAGGGCTGCTGCCGTGGGAATGCCATTCCGAAGGAAACCGCGCTACTTTTATACTGTCGGCCAATGTACTACGACCAATCAGAAGCCCGGAATTAATTTATTTTTGACCAATCAGAAAGAAGGTTGCAACCTTGACACAATTTCGCGGTTTGTTTTGATGCTATCTCTTTCCCACATAGTCCCGTTTCTTTCTACGGGATGTTCTGTCTCTTTCTGACAGTGTTCCTATCTTTGTCTATAGCGGTTTTTCCTTATAATTGCGTTTTTCTTAGGAAATGGCTTTCTCATTACAAAATTAACTTATTTACTAGATAGACCTTACTTTTCTACACATTATATAAAAAGAATTACATAAAAATCTCTATTTTCCTAAGAGCTAAAATTCAAAAACCTTAAGTGGCTCTCGCCACGGTAACGCCGCATTTGGGCGTCTTATTTTCTAAATAATGGTACAAAACCATCCCAAAATCTTTATTTCCTACCTATTATTTTCCTTATTTACCTTATTATAATGATAATTAACACTCAAATACTTAAATATTTACATTTCATGCACTTAGACTAACTTAAATATTTCAAACAATAAAGATCAAAATATAAGGCAATAGAAACAATTAGATCGCGTCGCTGACATTCTCCCCCGCAGTGCGAAGCACTCCGTCCCCGTGAAGCGACGCCGCAGGTACCAGCACGACGATGCGGCGCGTTGGTCGTCGTAGCACACCTCCCGAAGTCCGCACGTCCACGACTCGTACTCTTCCGTCTGGTCCCGGATACGTCTTGATTATTTGCCCACGAGGCCATGTGTTGCGGGGCAGCGTGGCGTCGGCGATCACGACGACATCTCCTTCTTGTGGGTCCGTCGTGTCTTTTCCATTTACTCTTCTTGGCATCAGGGTAGGTAGGTATTCCCTGAGCCATCTTTGCCAGAAGTGATCTGCCATTCGTTGCGCTGTTCTCCAGTTAGCTCGGCCGACGAGGTCTTGATCGTCGAACTCGCCCGGTGCCACCATGCCGCAGGAACGCCCGATGAGGAAGTGGTTCGGTGTCAGGCTTTCTTCGTCGTTCGGGTCCGCGCTGACTTCTGTGAGTGGTCGAGAGTTGACGGTGTGTTCAGCTTCGGTGAGTAGGGTATGTAGAACCTCTTCTGGTGGTGTCTTCTCGTTCAGGACTGCTGCTAGCGCTGTCTTGACGGACCGGACCAATCTCTCCCAGGCGCCGCCCATGTTAGGACACCCGGGGGGAATAAATTTCCACCTTATACCCTCTCTGGCTGCAGCCTCTTCCAGCTCCCTGTTGGCCCCGACGAAGTTCGTGCCGTTGTCGCTGAATATGACCTTTGGAGTTCCTCTTCTTGCGGCCATTCTTCGGAGCGCCATGATCATGGAACTGGTGCTGAGTGAGTTCGCTAGTTCCAAGTGGACAGCCCTTGTCGTGAGACACGTGAACAGGGCTCCCCAGCGCTTTTCGACTCTTCTTCCGATGGTGACTTGTAAAGGCCCGAAGTAATCCACAGCTGCGCACGTGAAAGGATGCTGGTGATGACGAAGACGCTCGACGGGAAGATCTCCTGTAGGTGGTATCTGTGGCATGCTCTTCTTGACTCTGCACCATTGACATTCGTGGATGATCTTCTTGATAGTCGCTCGTAGACCCAGGATCCAATACTTCTGCCGGATCTCATTCATCACCGTGGCTGTGTTCGCATGGAGAAACTTCTTGTGGTAGTGTTCAATGAGAAGTCTGGCGATCTTGTGTCTTCCGTCTAACACCGCAGGGTTCGTTTTTCTTTCTATTGTATCCATTTTTCTTGTGCGACTTCTCAGCTTGATGATACCCTGGTTGTTTAAGTACACGTCGATCTTCTTCAGACGGCTTGCATTTTCTATTGACTTCTCATTTTTCAGGCAGTAGATTTCCTTGGAGAAGCTTTCTTCTTGACACTTCTTTAATAAGGCTTCTTCAGCTTTCTTTAAGTGGATATCTTCCAGTTGAATGAATCTTCCCTTGACCTCTTCCTTGTGTGACTGGGTTATCCCTGGCCGCTTCTTCTGAAGACGCTTCTGTGGCCGCCAATCCTCTTCTTTCTTGCGCGCGACGCTGACTTGCTTCTTGGCCTCGACTCTTATCTTCAGGAGATCGACGAATTGGAAGACACGTGCCATAGTTCTGAGAAGATGAAGCCAGGTGGAGAAGTTCTCTGGATTTGGCGTTTCTTCTTCAGTAGATCTTGCTGTGGCGATCTTCTGGGTGTTTCTTTCTTCACCGGTGTCTGTCTCTTCCAAGTCGAACCTTTTGGTTGGCCAGTCTTCTTCGCTTCTTCGCAGGAAGTCGGGACCGTTGAACCATCTTGATTCTTGGTTAAATTCTCTCGGTACTCCCCGCGTGGCATCGTCGGCAGGATTTTCTTTCGTTGGGACGTATCTCCAATCTTGAGGTTTTGTTAGCTCTTCAATTTCAGCAAGTCTATGCGCCACGAAAGTCTTAAATTTTCTTGGGTCAGCCTTTATCCATTGGAGAACTGTGCTTGAATCAGTCCAGAATACTTTCTTCGTCACTTTCAAACTGATTTCTTCTTGGATGGTGGTTGCTAATCTGCTTCCCAATAGAGCTGCCTGCAGTTCTAGCCGCGGAATCGAGACCGGTTTCGACGGTGCTACTCTGGCTTTCCCTGCGATCAACGATACGTGGACTCTTCCATCCGGATCAGTGGTTCTCCAGTAAACTGCCGTGGCATAGGCTTCTTGACTTGCGTCGCTGAACATATGGAGTTGCCCTTCTTCCCGTCTTGGTGAAATGCATCTTGGTATCTTCAGATGTGTGAGAGTGGCAACTTCTTCCAAATATGTCAGCCAAGCTGTCTTCTGTTCTTCTAGGATTTCTTCATCCTAACCAATCTTCGTACGCCAGATGTCCTGGACGAGCTTCTTTCCTTGAATGAGGATTGGTGTGGCGAATCCCATTGGGTCGAAAGTCGACATCACTGCGCTTGTTACTTCTCTCTTCGTAGGAACCTTCTTGCCGCTAATCAGTTCTTCTGATGTGTTACGCAGTCCCACGTTGAATGCGAGTGAATCTTCGTTAATCAGCCATCTGAGCCCAAGTGTTTTCTCTTCTTTTGACAATTCGACCTCTTCTTTGTTCAATTGCTCCCCGACCTCTCGAAGAACCCCTGCGTTGTTGCTACCCCATCCTCTTAAATGGAAGCCGGCTCTTTCATGGATTATTTTCACTTCCCTTGCTGTCTTCTTCGCTTCGTCTTCAGTTGCAAAGCTTTGAAGATAATCATCCATGTAGTGATTCTTATTGATGGCTTCTACTGCTGCTGGATACTCTTCCTCGAAGTCCTTGGCGTTCTTATTCATGACGTAGATCGCGATACTTGGAGAACATGCTGCGCCGAAGATGACTGATGACATCCTGTACTCCTTCGGTGCTCCAGTGCGACGGTCGCCTCTCCATAGGAATCTTAGGCAGTCGCGATCTTGAGGTCGTATCTTGATTCTCAGGAACATCTCTTTGATGTCTGCCACCACTGCTATTGGCTGCTGACGGAACCGCACCAGGACCCCGAAGAGGGACTGAAGCATGTCTGGACCCGGCAGGAGCGCATCATTCAAGCTCTTCATAAGTTTTCTTGAGTTCTTCATCCTTGTCTAACTTCTTTTCTAAGTTGATGAGACGTCGGTGAGCTTGAGAGTAGTTGTCAGGCAGGACCTCTTCTTCATTCTTCCACAGCAGGCCGGACTCGAACTGACCGGATGGCAACCGCTTCGTCGTCTTCTCCAGGATTTCTAAAGCCTTCTGATCTGCGTCATTGCTTGGTCGACGCGGCTGTACACCAATGGAGTCGATCTCGAAGTGTCTCCGGACCAGGGACTCGATTGCATCTTCTTCATCTTCTATGCATCTGCTGTGGTTGACAAATTGTACTGAAGCTTTATGTCTCGCGTCGCACCCGTGAAGAACCCAGCCAAGATTTGTGAAGGAGGCTACTGGATCTGCTGAACCGCCTTTCTTCAGTCTTCTTGAGATTATCAATCCCCAATTATCTTGCCCGATCAACAGCTGTGGCTCTTCTTTGTCGTAGACAAGTTGATCTTCGATTCTTCTTAGGTGCTTGCATCCGCTAACAAGTTCCTTGTTGACTCCTTGTTTAGACAGCTTCAGATTGTCAATTGTCCTGACTTCGATTGGTTTCTTTTCTCTTCGGTGGGCTCCTCTTATCTTCAGTCGAAGCCGCTGAGAATTGCTCTTCCTTATGCCTTGACCCCCAACTGTCTCGATCGTGATAGCTTCTTCTTTTCCCTTCGCTCCAATCTTCTTGGCGATGGCAGAGTTCAGCAAAGTCACGGTGGATCCCTCATCCAGCAGAGCAAGTACACGCGTAGAACCCTTCGGTCCGTACAGGTCCACTGGCAGCATCTTCAAGTAGGCTTGGCCTTCGGTCGCAGTGGTGTGCACGGAAGATATCTTGCTCTTGGGGTTGGAATCCTCTTCATGCTCTTCATGGACAGCGTTGCGTTGGGGCTTTGCTTCTACTGACAGAAGTGGTCTGTCAGAATGCAAGATCAAATGATGCCATCTGTTACACTTCTTGCAGGTTGGGGCCTTGCAGTTCAATCTTGAATGTCGGTACCGTAGACATTTGAAGCAAATCTTCGCCTGCTTGGCCATTTCCCATTTGACATCGATGCTTGCTTTCTTGAATTTTGGACATTCATAAATCCAATGTTCTTCTTGACATTCGGGACATATCTTCTTATTGTCCTGAGATGTTTCGCCTTCTTGTGCAGTATGAACAGCTCTTCTTGGTTCGCCCCATCGTTGCCCCCGAGACGCTTCAGTTGGGGCGGGCTGCTGACGGGTTTTCTTCGTCTCTGGTAACACTTCAGGTGAGGCGAAGTCCCCACACATGTCAGCTTCTATATCTAGGAAATCGTTGATGAGGATCAGCTCCTGTTGTTCTTCATCGCGACGACTCCGGTGATAGGCAAACCATCTATATTTCATCTGCGGCGGCATTTTCTCAATGATGACTTTCATGGTTTCCGGTGAACTCAGGTACTGCGGTTTGCCAAGGGCCTTGATGGTTGCAACTGCGTTCTTGACTTTGCTTGCGAAGATACAGACATCATTCGGGTTCTCGTTCACTCTTGAGATGTTCTTCAGCTTCTCGAGTTCTGAAAGTGCTAATGCTCCGGGTCTTCCAAAGCGCGCTTCTAGTCCTTTCATAACTTCGGTTGGTTCTTCCGCGGTGAACAGTAGGCTCTTCACTGCCTCTCTTGCCCTTCCTTGCAGTGAACGCCTTAGACGAGCCAGGTTCTGCGCGTGAGTAAACGTCGGTGCTGTATCTTCAAAGGTCCTCTGGAAGGCAAGCCATTCTTCACTGGAACCGTTGAAGTTTGGAAGCTCTATCATATGCTTCGGTATTCCGGATGTTGAGCTCTTTTCTGTGAGCTTGGAGATCGCCATCGCCAACTCTTGAATATCACTCTTCTTTTCTTGAGTTGGTGCTTCAACTGGTTGCTGGTTGGACTGGTTGAGCCACTGTTCGACGTGGTGCGAGCGGTCAGCTTCTTCGACTGCTTCATCTTCTTCATCCGATTCCAACTGCATCATCTCCAGTTCGACCATGGCCAACTTCGACCTGGCCTCTGCGATTTCCAATTCTCTTCTGGCAACTTCCATGCGAGCTTCGGCTTCGGCTCGACGCTTCGATGACCGGACTGAGCGAGTATCCATTCCCCTTGACGACTCGTTGACTTTGAATCGGCGCAATGCTTGACTCGGTACGGCGGGCGCTTTAAACACTTCTGCGTCCGCGGTGCGCCGACTTCCAGTTGCTTCATGCGTAGAGTCCCCGATGCGCGTTGCGGTAGCTGCGACGTCACCTCTTGCGGTGCGGGCGGGAGCGGCTCCTGCATCGGCGGCGTGAACATCTTCAGGATGCGCGGGGCCGCCTTCTTGACCGTCGGGGCGCGGGGGGCTATTCTTCGTAAGAGTAGCTTGACTCTCCGCCGAACTGGATGACTCTTCAACGGGGGTGTCCATACTCCAATCCGAGGACGCTTGTGTTTCTCCTGTCGCTTGCGAACGTGTAGATCTGGTTCTCGGCGCGCGTGACATCTTCAAAATCCAAATCCTGCCGCGAAGGACCAGAAAATGTGGCGAGCACACTTGGTCTGACTTACTAAAAACCTTAGAGTGGACTGTATGAGATTAACGACGAAAAACATAGACTACCGGCTGGACGAAGTCACTCAGGACGCGACCAGATCCGGGCGAATCAGGAGAGAGACGGGGACGGAGTAGCAACACGAAGGGGGGCGGGGCGAGGGGTACGGGGTGCGCGGTGATGCGCGTAGCAAGAGCAGACGAGGTGCGCGGGACGCGCGGGACTTTTCGGGACTTTTCGGGACACGCGGGAAAGTGCCCAAAACGTGGGCGAAACGTGTGGGACCTACTTGGGACACGATCGGGACACTTAGTACGAATTCGGGACACGTGAAATAAGCGCGGGACACACGGAACGTGTACAGGACGTGATCGAGACACGATCGGGACACGTAGAACGAATTCGGGACACTTAAGACGAATTCGGGACAATTTCGGGACACGTGGAACGCGCGCGGGACACACGGGACGTGTGCGGGACGTGATCGGGACACGGTCGGGACACGTGTGATGTAATCGAGACACGATCGGGACACGTGAGAAGTGCCCGGGATACGATTAAAATACGAGCCGGACACGTAGGACGTGTCCGGGACGCGGGCGCTGCACAAAAGGGCGCGCGGGGGGGGGGGGGGCGCAGAAGGCGCGGGACACGCGAGACGCGGGCGCTGCACAAAAGGCGCGCAAGGGACGGCGCAGAAGGCGCGGGGTGCGCTTAACGCGCAAGGGGGGGGGGGGGCGACGAATACTCTCGGCGGGGTACAGGAGGTACCCGGTCGGCGGGGCGCTTGAATGCCCAATTCACGCTGGTACTCGTTGGGGCTCTTGCTTGCCCGTAGATATCAGCTGCAGTCGGTGGGGCTCTTCTTTTGCCCAAGGATTCCCAAACCACCCAATAAAAACAGCCAATTCTTCTTATATTTCTTCCTTTTATTTCTTCCTTTTTCTTCTTATTGTTTTCTTGAGGGCTGCTGCCGTGGGAATGCCATTCCGAAGGAAACCGCGCTACTTTTATACTGTCGGCCAATGTACTACGACCAATCAGAAGCCCGGAATTAATTTATTTTTGACCAATCAGAAAGAAGGTTGCAACCTTGACACAATTTCGCGGTTTGTTTTGATGCTATCTCTTTCCCACATAGTCCCGTTTCTTTCTACGGGATGTTCTGTCTCTTTCTGACAGTGTTCCTATCTTTGTCTATAGCGGTTTTTCCTTATAATTGCGTTTTTCTTAGGAAATGGCTTTCTCATTACAAAATTAACTTATTTACTAGATAGACCTTACTTTTCTACACATTATATAAAAAGAATTACATAAAAATCTCTATTTTCCTAAGAGCTAAAATTCAAAAACCTTAAGTGGCTCTCGCCACGGTAACGCCGCATTTGGGCGTCTTATTTTCTAAATAATGGTACAAAACCATCCCAAAATCTTTATTTCCTACCTATTATTTTCCTTATTTACCTTATTATAATGATAATTAACACTCAAATACTTAAATATTTACATTTCATGCACTTAGACTAACTTAAATATTTCAAACAATAAAGATCAAAATATAAGGCAATAGAAACAATTAAATCGCGTCGCTGACACTATGTTTATACACCTATGTTTGTTTTCTAACTATGAATACAGAACGAACTACCGCCAAGACTGACCAATCAGGGACGGTTCACAATATGACGGTTTGACAACGTTAGATATATAACTATCGAAAATGAATATGTTATATTGTAAGCAGTATGGTACAGTTCACAATATATCGGGGAGTTTATAATCTCGCTAGTTAGATTATAAACTAACGGTTTTCACAAAAATACGGTGACATATATACATTAAAATAGTGACAGATAGACCTAAAGTTCCACATAAGTAGCTACACAAATAAGTAAAGAAAAGAATATAAGCAATAGACGCATTGATAAATACTATTAAATACTAATAATAACAATTACAAACAGTTACGAACGAATATAATAAATTTAGGTATTAACAATTTGGTGCTCACAACTTTTTTGTAAGTGCTCAAGGATAGATTGTTAATATCAATATTCGTTAGATTTTTATTGTAGTAATTCAACGAATGCCTGAAAAATGAATTTTGTGCATACCTTTTTTACATTGTTTAATATAAGATTTTGATTTAAAACGTGAGGAGGGACGGGGTACAGTAATTATAAATATTAGAGGAGTCAATATGATTATTTAGGATTTTGAATAAGAATAAAACATCTATATAGGGTGACTGGTAATTAACGACATTTAGATACATGATTGTACTCGTGATACCAAACAAGTTTCCCAAAGTTAAATAAGTAAAGTATGAAACTATAGGTCTATTTATATTTTAATATTAAGAGTTTACACTACCCCAGCTCAAATCCAAGTTTTGCCCCCGCTACACGGCCCGGCCGTGCAGCCTCCGCATCGCGCAGTCGCAACTATCTCACTCGCACGAGTTCATCACGCGGCAGCGCAGGGGTCACGACGCACGACTCACGAGTCGTCCGTACGATAGGGTAAATACATCATTATTTGACCCAAGTATGGAAATAAATAAAACGATTGTAGAAAATTACTAAAGCGCCGCACGATAGGGTAAATACACCATTATTTGACATCTTGTAACTAGGTATGGAAATAAAATCAAAAATTATTTATTCAATTTAGGCCCTAATGAGGCACTTATGGACGTAAACTTACTCTACACCGGTTCCAAATACAACTTGAACTGAGAAAGACTCCAGCAAGAAACTCGGCAAGCTTTTTATTTTAAATGTATACTTAGAAGTATTATAATTTACAAACGATATATTATTATATAACAATAGCCTGCGAAGCGAACAATTCATTCAAATGCATTCTCGTCATCTACAAATTCAGAAACTTTATAGTACCCTTTCTTGCATAATTTATGTTTTAATATCTTTTTAAATGTATGTATAGGTAGCTTTTGGTTATTTTATGGGTACTATATTATAGAAACGTATACATTGCTCCTTGAAAGAGTTTAGGACTTTGCTGAGATGATTTAAAGGTACAGCAAGTTTGTTCTTATTTCCATTGTCCAAAATTAAAAAAAATTAAATTATTGTAGAAAAGTACTAAAGCGCCATATGATAGGGTAAATATACAGTTATTGTATAACTAGTAGGTATGGAAATAAAATTAAAATTAAATTTCAATTCTAATTCAATTAATATTGTAGACAAGTACCAATGCATATTATTTTTTTTACCTAAAGAAGACATTATTTTTAATCGACTTCAATAAAAGGAGATGATCTATTCGACACGCATGTACGTAATATTAGTATAATTATTATTCACATAATTCTGCAATATATTTGTGTTATAGGAGCGTTTACTCCAGAGACCATCGGTGATGACGTCAATGCAAGCAATGCCGTTTTTGTTTGTGTTCCGTTGGTTTTTGCATTCTGTAACAAAATAGGCTTTACTTTAGGTGTTCATACTACTATAATAATATGTGACCGTGGCCAATTACTGGGACAACTACTCTAATATTAGGGGTTGTATGAAATTGCCGACATGTACCGAAAAATTTAATTAGTTAGTCTTTTTTAATTTAACTTATTTATTTAATCAAAATAATTGCCATTATTATCTATACATTGCTGCCATCTAATAGGAAGTTCATTTATGCCTTTGATAGAACTCTGGTGATCTAAATTCGACAAACTGTGTGAAAGCATTTTGTACTGCCTCCTGAGAAGAAAACTAAATTACGCAAAAACACGGATGACGAATTTCTAATTGCAGTTCCTGAAGAGTTAAAACGGGTTCTCGTGCTGTATGAGGTCTCGCGTTATCATGGAGCAATAATGGTGAAGATCGATTCATGAGTCGGGGCTATTTCACTGCTAGTTTTGCTATCATTGTTCGGAGTTCGGCACAGTAGACATCTGCTATTATTGCTTGACCAGATCGGAGAAAGCTATAGTGAATAACACCATACTAAGACCACCAAACAGTTACCATTACCTTTTTATTGGTAAGCTTTGCTTTAGGACACTGTTGCGGCGTTAGACCTGGGGTCAGCCATTACATTTTTCGCTAACGATTATCGCAAAGAATCCACTTTTCATCTCATGTCACAACTCACAATTGGATCCAATATTTCTTCATTTCTGTATCGATACAACAAGGCAACACAAGTTTCAACACGCGTTTCTTTCTACAGATCAGTCAAATCATGAGGCACCCATTTTTCATAATTTTTTATTTTATTGATTTGACGCAAATGAGTCAATATTGTTGGTCAATAAGGTAACGTTAAACCATGCCGCTAATTCCTGGGTAGTTTAGCTCGGATCAGCTTCCACCATCTCTTTCAATTCATTGTTATTCCTGTGTGGGCGGTCTTCCACGTGGTTCGTTCTTCAAATCAAAGTGTCCATCACGAAAGCGTTTAAACCAAAATCGCACGGTACGTTCATTAGCAGTCCCCTCTCTAAATGTAACATTGATATTGCGAGCTGTTTCTGCCGCGTTATTTCCGCATCGGAGCTCGTATTCAAAAATCACTCGAATTTTTGAAGTATCAGAAAGTCGATAATCAAATGTTGCACATTAAAAAAAATCTTGTCTAAGCTCAATAAAAAACAACTGAAAGTCACTAATCGAATGTTGCGCATTTTTTAAAAGGAGGACCATGGAGGTTCTATGTCAATTCGAAGTACCTATTACAATAAAACGGCAGTTTCATACTTTAACCCCTATTATTTAGAGGTAGGTAGGTAAGTATGTATGTACCTATGAAACAGAGAAGCGAATTACCAGATAAACTCACAATTCTACCGTTTGTAAAGTCGTCAAATCAGGTTCGTTTCCATGTTTGGAACTACTGGCATCCATGTGTTCCGTTGGTATTTGCAATCTGTAACAAAATAGGCTTTACGTTTCTACTTTCATACTACTAAAATGATACGACCGTGGCCAATTACTTAGACGAATACCCTAATATTCAAACCTAATATTTAGAACAACCAATAAGATATTAATCGTAGTAATTCAATTCACTACACACACACCTACCTAGTAGGCAAACTTTATTTAGTCTGTTGTGAAAACATTTAGTATCTAACCTACTTTACTTAGCTAGGCGGTTGATACTCACGGGCACGGGTCCACGTGCGGTACATTTTCTGTATTTGCAGTATTTGCAGTCAGAATCGAGTACATATTTGTTTATTTCTGAAAATGAAAAATGTAAGTAGGTAGGTGCAATTATGATTAGGTACGTAAGTACGTACGTAGGTATTTGCATTATGTAACAAAAAAGGCTTTACTTCTCTTTTTCTCATACTAATAAAATAGTATGTGACCGTGGCCAATTACTTGGACGACTACCCTAATATTTATCAATGAAATGTTTATTGTAGAAATTCAATTTACTACATAGTATATACCTACCTAGTAGGTAGGAACCTAAATGTGCATGCTTTGCTTACCCTGTTGTGAAAACATTTTAGTATCTTACCTACTTAGTTAGCTAGGTGGTTGATACTTACGGGCACGGGTCCACGTCCGGTATATTTTCATTATTGCAGTCAGTATCGGGTAGACATATTTTTTTTTCTTGTTCCGATCATTTCTCATTTTAAATAAAATACACTTCACTTATAATTTATTAAGTACGTATCTACGTGGGTCGTGAGAGCAAGAGACGCGGGTTCCCCGTTCGAGCGCCGGAGCGCGACTGAATCTGTGCGGCGGCGCTTCGTGCCACTCGCAATATTTGGGAATTTAATTTCTAACAATTTAAAAAAAAACATGATTTTAAATTCAAATCATATAGTACACGTATTGTACTAACTACAGTTTATATAAAAAGTTTCATTAGTATAGGTAAAGTATTAATTGACTAATGCGGTTTTCTTGTAAAATTCAGAGGGAAGTTTGTGATTTTTTTCTATCGAGAAAATGTTTAGGAATCGTGTTTTCACATCATATACGACTCAGTATATATCCTCAACTTTACTATATATTTTTTTCAAAATTATTGATTCATTACTTTTATTGATATGGAGGATCAAACGTGAGAGGTGGAGCAGTTTTGAGGTGGGGTAAGGCCTTAAGAAGAGAAGAAAAATTTGTTTCTAAAAAAAATTAAAAATAGTACAATAAATAATATTAAATAATAATATCCTGGGACATTCCTCACACACGGTCATCTGACCCCAAACTAAGTAGAGCTTGTACTATGGAAACTAGTTAAGTGATATAATACATACCTATACTACTTTTTTTTGTAAAAATGTAAATGTAAAAATGTATTTGGCGCTGCCATGTCAGCAGAGAACCTCAAGCGGCGCAAATATAGTAATATAGATACCAGTTACATATTTGAGCCGTTTGGGGTTGAAACTCTGGGTCCGTGGGGGCCGAGCAGTCACCATCTTTTTCGCGAAATTTCTAAACGCCTGGTCGAAGCATCTCGTGACCAGAATGCTGGCATATACCTCGGTCAGAGAATCAGCATTGCCATTCAACGTGGCAATGCCGCCAGCATTCTGGGAACGTTGCCCTCTGACAACGATTTTTTCATTTAGTTTATTTCTTTTCATTTATATAGATTTTAAGGATTTTATGTTTTTTTTTTTTTTTTTTTTATTTGCACTTGTAAAATATTTTTGTTATAGGTTAAATTTGTAAATACATACTTTTAGATCTATTAAAAAAAAAAAAAAAAAAAAAAAATGTAAATAAATAAATAAATAATTGTGTATAATAAGTATGTATACTTATTATACATAATTACACCCAGACTCAGAACATACAGACATGTTCATGCACACAAATGCATGTGCTGTGTGGGACCTGCGGTCGTGGGTTCGATTCCCATACTCGTAAGGTGAACTGCGCCAACTAGCCCGTCAATATGTCTGAGTATCGTTTACTAATCACCAGTCACCCTATATAGATACGTCGGTTTTGCAGTGTAAGTAAAATATGTCTAATAGTGGAAGTCCCAGTCAATGACATAGTTGCCAGTTCGGTAATCAAGTAATTTAACAAATCTTTTTTGAATTATTTCTAATCGTTCAATGTGTACTTTGTAATGTGGGCTACAGAGCATCCGAATTCTAAAATACTGCGCACTAATGAGAAATACACAATTTTGAATGTAGAAGCGCGTTTAAAGGGTTGGGAGACTCTATGTATGAATCCTAATTGTTTGAATTTTCTGTCAAGGATCACTTTATATGGAACCACGCTTATATGGAATGCACGCTACTGGTTGGTACTAAACGGAGTGTCTTTGCCTCTATTTAAATTATAGATAAACATGTCTAATTATGGATATTAATGAGAGTTTTAGCAAGTAAAACCTGTTACCACCTTCACCGCGTGAAGGTACTTCCAGATTATGTTATTACAATTGAGTACGTGACTTTTGCTCGTCACGTCTAATTTTGCCTTTAAAATTATATATAATGTCTAATTTTGCCTTTTAATTTACTTCACCCTGAACAAATTTTTGTAATACTAATATAGCTGGTCTCATTAGAGTCCTACATCAGATAATCCAAACCACTGATTTTATATCAAAGAAAATGCTACCAAGTAAATATAATTTTTGGCAAAATCAAATTAGATCCGGATATAAATTATTATTTGATACTGTGACAACCCTAACGACGTAAAAACCGGATCTAACTTAAAAATGTTGTAGCTTCTAGATTCCATGGAATTGGGATGTGAAATTTATGTAGTGTGTAGGGGAAGCTAAGAGCTTAATTTTAGTTTAAATAACTTATCCCAATACGGCGGAATTTTTGAGAAAAATAAGAAATTCTAAAAACTTAAAAACGCGTATATATGCGAATCTAACAAAGCTACGATATTCGTTTATATTCTCAAAGGTGCAGCATAAGAAGAGCCATCGATGTACCGAACATCATTATTGCGTATCATGCTTAGTTAAAGAGTTATATTTTTTTTTCTATATAGAGGGTTGAAAATTTTACGATTTTCAGAATCCATTTACTCAAAAACTAAACATGTTAGCTAAATGGGGATTTGAAATCTTGCATTTAAATGATTATATCTATCAGGTTTTCGAATAAAAACGCGATGTCCGAAAAATGGTCTCCTTAAAACACTGTGCGGCTTTAATACTTTACTTTTTTTAGTACTTATTTTCTAAGATTAAAAATAAGTGGGAGATACAGCACTCGGTCCACAGTGCATAGGTCGACAAAACTACGTCTAGGTGATAAACAGGGTTACTTTGCAACCTCTAGCCAAATTTTCAAGGGTTAATGTACATCATTATGATCAACTTTTACTTTTCGACCACATCTAAAATCTCGAAAGAAATAAATTATTTTTTCGTACATTTTGATCATGCAGTATTGGCACGAGATATCAAGAGGTGGGCCCATAGTAAGAGTTGACCATAATGATGAGTAAATCCCCTGAAAATGTGGCTAGAGGTTGGAAAGTAACCTTGTATAACGATAGCAAAGCAGTCATCTCGTCACGTGAGCTCCTGGGATTTTATTGTATCTATAAAATATAATATTGTCATTAAAATGCCTTCTTGCTGTGCTTCAGGTCACTTTTTGATTTTATCTAAGCGTAAATACCAAGGGAACAAGAGGTTCGTCCCCCTCTACCCCAGCTGCTAAAGAAAGATGACCATGTCTCTCATAAATTGGAGTTTTCCTTTTTGTATAACTCAGTTGATAGCAAAGCGGTCATCTTGTCACGTGAGCTCCTGGGATTTTATTGTATCTATAAAATATAATATTGTCATTAAAATGCCTTCTTGCTGTGCTTCAGGTCACTTTTTGATTGTATCTAAGCGTAAATACCAAGGGAACAAGAGGTTCGGCCCCCTCTACCCCAGCTGCTAAAGAAAGATGACCATGACTCTCATAAATTGGAGTTTTCATTTTTAACTCTTCCTACATCGAAAATTATTGATTGTGTGTTAAGGTGTGGTGTCACTGACCCAATTGGAGTTTATATTTTACATCTACGTTGTTAAATGTTTCAAAGTCAAAATTGTATTCTCCATGCTCAGTGTAGGAAGGTAAAGAGTTCCCGTATTCATATTTCCTTGTGTAAATATAAAACAGAACAGACAAATCGCAGTGACTCGATCATTTCGTTTCCGTAATATCGAATACGTGACATTCGTGGTACAAGTGAAAAGATTATAGCGGTTTATAGTTTTTTTTTAATATTTTTATCGACGGTGTCGGTAAACAAGCACACGGCCCTCCTGATAGTA
The DNA here is from genome assembly GCA_951394255.1 of Polyploca ridens. NCBI lineage: Eukaryota > Metazoa > Arthropoda > Insecta > Lepidoptera > Drepanidae > Polyploca > Polyploca ridens. The sequence goes on along the minus strand of OX596269.1, from coordinate 4,067,328 downwards.
AGCGGTTACCGTAGCCATATGGACGCTTGCAACACACGAGGCATTACTCAAGTATTACCAACCCTTCCCCCTCCCCAATGAGCCCTTACTCACGCGCAGGAACACAACATAAAGTTACGTGGCTGCATATTCTGTAAGGAGGATGTATTTCCCCAGTCGAGCTGCTCTTTGAGCGAAATAACGCTATTTTTTACCTCTCTTAGTTAGTTTCGATGAAATCTACTTACCTATGTCATGACCATAGGTTCCATAGACGACTTACTTGAAAGTAATATGAATCAGTGGTCGCACAGTTACTCTAAGAAAAAACCTATAGGTACATACATACTTTGCGGTAGGTAAAAAGTGCTGGATCTGGATAGCTCTTTATTTATCAAAAAATGTTGCATGCCTATATCTATAAAATGTTTCAGTAATCCTAAAAAAATATCTTAAGTGTAGCTGTAGCGGGGTTCTTTTTAAGTAACTTATATTTTCATTGCTTTGCAAAATTGATGCGATATTTTGTGTGGATAATTTATACAATACCAACGTAATAGCTGAACGGCTTTAGATTAAACTTGGCACAAAGAGAGATACTATCCTGGAATAATAGTATATTATTTTTTTTTCGAAAAAAGTAATGGGAGATTCATAATTTGACTAAATTGTAACCGAGTTTTTTTTTAAAAAAAAACTAATTTGTATAAAAAAAACTCGGCAACCTTTTGAATCACAAAAAAAATTCAAGAATCATATGGGTGACCTTCGCTTGTGCCTCAAACTATACCCTCTTATGCATTGAGAATTCCAATGTACATCCCTAGGGTGACCTTAGGGGTCAACAAGACAAATTACAGCGTCAATGTTGACTGATCGAGTGTAGCCCTAGCTCTGACGTCACAGGCCTACATCTGACGTATCAGCTATGCTTTTGTTTTTGTTTGGGCAAACTCAATTTCCAAAGGCAATATTGACTTTGTTTTTTAGATACTAGGCTATTTTTCAGGGCCTTTTGGTTGGGAAGGGTTAAATTGTTTAATTCCACGGTTTCTTGGCTTGGAACTGTATCTTATGATGCTGACAATTCGATTATTTTTTGTATAGCGCCGTTTGGACCGAGTGAAATGAAAAATTAAAACTGGTTACATTTTACAAAATATAAAGAGTATAAGTTTTTTTTTTAATGAAATAATTACCAGAGCTTTTTTGTCATGCACATTGACTGAAATGAGTTTTTAGAAGTACGGTCAAGATTTACATCTTATACTGGCTCCATTGAATTATTACACACAAAAAATATAGATTTTCCGAAAAATACTACTTTAGCATGTCAACTTAAAGTAAATCTTACTTAATTGCTATAAGTTTCAATTTGAAACAACCTTTATATCGATAGAAATATTCAAAAATTGGAAATGGATCTATTTGTAACCAAGCATTTCATGCAAACTATTTAGAAACGGTTTCAAATTGAAACTAATTGCAACGAAGTTACTAAACGCGCAGTAGGTAATGAAATGGCTCAACTTCTAATGAGATATTCAAAGCTAAATGGAGTACGAAGTACACTGCACAATATTTCCATTAGACTTTCCTCTATTTTGTTATTTCCTAGCCAATTTAAAATAGAAGATGCCCTAGAAAGCTGTGGCCTAGTTTTAATTTCCATTAGTTTCCAATTACCTCTCAATCAATCGAGTCGTATTATTGCCGAGATGCCGTTAAAAATACCTCCACGGGAGTATAGAAAATAAAACTAGTATTCTACTGAACTACCCTCGTTCCATAAAACGTTTCGTTTTCACTCTATTTGTCGAACAAAACACCGTGAAAGAGTGACCTGAAACTGCAGGGGCTATGAAAAATATGTTTCATTTTTCAATAGAAGAGGTTATTTGAATGTCTACTGGAGTTCCGCAACTCAGAGACAAATTAAATTGAAACCCTTGTTTGTGATTTTTCGTAGGTGCATTTTCACCAGCCGTTGATTAGTTTTTTTTCTTTTTGTTAAACATCTTTTAACGTTAAAACGTACTAGGAAACATTCGTAATAACATGACATTCTTAATGGCGGTGGATAAGAAAACTATGTTTAAAATTAACACATCGTAATTTTTCCACGGAACAAAAGTCGGGTCCATTATCTAAATATTACAGAAAAACTTACTCGAATAACATTAATTAGGTATATTTTCTTTTACTAATTATAAAAAAAAAAACTGTCAGTGTTTTAATGAAAGAAAGAAGGCATTTATTGGGGACTCTCACGAAAAAGCCAGCACATCAATATAAAAACGTACAGCCGCTGTGTTTAGCCATTAAAGCATACCATACTTAACTAATACTATCTACGGAACCCTCCGAACGATAACCAAACTCGCACTTGACCAGGTTTTCAACGTAGGAGAGTTGTGTTGATGGCTCGTTTGACTTTCCCTTTGAATGTAATTTTTTTAATTAAATGTCGACGATTGTTTTTATGTTTGAATCAAATATTGTACTTTTTAATGGTTTGTTCATGAAATTGTAGACTACTTTTTTGTTTTGGTCAAATGTATCGAGTATGCATAATGTTGAAAATTGTTTAATAATTGATACGTTTGCCTTTTTGTTACAATGTTTGTTTTTATTTATTGCACAGGTTTTTTTGTGTAATATAAGTACACACTTGAAAATACTGAATCGGGTTTGAACGTATTTTTTTGTGCCATGTATGATACTGTCTGATGAAGATGTAATCATGTTCATGTTTTGTAAGTATATATATACGGGCATATATTATATACCCGTCGCACTCGACACGCCTTGTATGTCTGGCTGGGAAAAATACTCATAAAAATTAAAAAAATACTTGAACGAAAGATTGACTCAATTTATGATTGACACATTGAAAATAGATATGATTTTTTCAATTAATATATGAGTATTATATCACTTTAAAATCGCCTGAACGAGGCTTCATCAAAGAGGACACTAGACAAGGTGAGCGTCATGTGTAAGTCACCTCAACTGGCTTTCTGTTCGCCAACATAATAATACAGCGCGGTAGTTGGGTACATTATAGTACCCACCTGGCTGGCTACCACCCTCAAGTTGAAAATCTGTCACCAAGCACCTAGCGGTTTGTTCCAGAAGTTGCACTTGAGAGCCAGTTGCCGTCTTCTATTTATTGCTGATATACATGCGACGGTAACCACTTGTATTTCTAAAATACATAAAAAAGTAGTTCTTGTGTGGTAAGTAAGTACTACAATATGGCCTGTCATAAGCATAGATAAGAATGTGTCCAGAGTGAATGATTTGGAAATGGCTAATCCTATTACGATGGTTCTTTAACAGGAAGGTTCAGTATTTTCTTAGGCATAGCATGGTGAAAGTCGCATCATAATCAGATCAGCCGTTTCCTTGATTGGCCAATATTAACAAGTGTCAGAAACACATTCTGTTGGCGGTCGTACTGTAAGCTACGAAACATGTCCTACCATAATAATCCTACCATCATACTAATAAAAGGGAAAATAAAGCAATTACAAAATACAAAATATTTATTTGCAACAAAAAACACAAATGTAGTCATATTGTCCAAAAAATATTTAAAAAATGTAACCTTGCCGAGTTTCTTGCCTGTTCTTCCGAACTGGTGGTATCTTCAGTAGCTTTGACCTTCATAAGTGCCCAATAGGGCCTAAATTGAATAAGTGGCTTTGACTTTGAATACAAATGCGAAATTCAGTGTAGGTATTTGTTACTTGATGCCTTAATAACACAATCAAAAAGGATGAATTTCTTCGGTTTTCTTCCTGTCAAAATATAATGGTGGGTCTACGCTAAGCGAACCGAGTACGAACCGAGCCTCTATTCGTTCGTCCCTCGCAGTATCAAGTGTGGTCGTATAACTAGCCTACAACACGAGCGCGATACGAATCCCTGTGTTCGTCAGAAAACTGACAATTGGCAGAGTGCAGTCGAGCGCGCGGCGAACTCTCGTTCGAGGCTCGCGAGTCCATCTACGCTACGCGAATTCGTGCTCCACGTGTCAGTCATTCACCATCGTGCTTGGTTCGCGTAGCATAGAAGCACCATTAGAATCTTTTGAAATGCGTGAAACCGCGGGATGGAAACTAGTTTTTAACCGACTTCAAAAAAAAGAGGAGGTTCTCAATTCGGTTTTATTTTTAATTTTTTTATGTTTGTTACCTCATAAGTCATAACTCCGTCATTTATTAACCGATTTGGAAAATTCTTTTTTTATTTGAAAGGATACACTTCCCGTTTGTTCCCATTGTCATCAGACCAGGATTTGATTACTTCTTAGTGTACTTTGAAGTCCGTTTAAGTTTTTTGTAAAACAGTCCAATTATTATACTATAAAATAGAAGGTATAGCTCCGAAGACCATACTGCCACAGAAATAACAATTTTCTTCACATTAATTCACATTACTAAGTTTCTGTATTTCCCTTCGCATTCGTTTGAAACTGCTCACATTGTTGCAATATTTTCTTTTACAACCGAGTTTGTCACGAGCATTTGTGTATAAGTGCAGCTGAGAATAGGGTAACCAATTGTAAAAGTATATGAAGACAAAGTTTTACTCAAAAAAGTCGTTTGAATAGCGAATTAAATGGTATTTTACTAAGACACTTTGGCCCCCCTCTGTCATATTTTGATATGATTTTTACACGTTTTTATTTAATTTCACCTGTTCCGGTGTCTGTCTTATCTTGCGGTTTCCGATTGAGCTGAAATTTTGCATGCATATGTAAATCGGACGACAATGCAATATTATAATGACATGGAGCTGATCTGATGATGGATCCGGAAGGTGTCCATGGGAACTCTGTAATAAAACGACGCAACCCCATCGAGTTTGGGCTCGTTTGATTCGTCTTGACAAGGACTGGTTCTAGGTTATAAAAAAGGAATTGAATATTATCAAAAAATATTGGACACGTATTTTTTGCTTTACGAAATCATAAAAAAATTACAAAGATTGGGAAATCAGGGAAAAAAGACTTTTGAGTAAAAATTGTAACACAACGTGACGTAACGCAGAACTTGAAAACACGATATTTTCATTTTTTTTTTATACAACTAAGTCGGTAAACAAGCATACGGCCGATGGTAAGCGGTTACCGTAGCCATATGGACGCTTGCAACACACAAAGCATCGCTCACGCGTTACCGACCTTTCCCCCTCCCCTATGAGCCCTGGCGACCTTACTCACGCGCAGGAACACAACTTTACAGAACATACATTATTTTTGTATTTTATTTAACAATGAAAAATATGTGTCTCAGGAATGAAGCTTATTTTGACGAACCATTCCATAGTGGATGCCTACGTTACACAAAAAATCTGCAAAATATTAACGCTACGTGACTCCGTGGCTACCCGTAGTTACTCGTGAGGGACGCGCGTCCTATCATAACAAATGATGTCATTGTTATATTTTTAACCGCGAGCCAGGGTAGCTGTACGAGATATAGATAAATTTTAAGAAATCAAAAAGACCCTGACGCATGGTAACATTAGCGAAACCTCTTGCGAAAGCTTGCCGCTGTTTCTCAACGATACATTTCTTGGAACTTAGAGAAAATGTCGGTAACAAAATACGCGGGAAAATGTAGTATGAAGTAACAAGTAACGCGTAATTAATACGATACAACGTTAATGGCTTCTTATTATTTTTCCTTTCAGTTTGTCTGAGTTAGAATTGCTTCACTGGGAATACTCTGTGGAAGTTAGTGAAGGGAATTAGCATGAAGTCACAGGTTCTTTGGAATTGATGGTCTGGCGGAGTGGGAAAGAGCAAGCAAATAATTCAAAGTATTTTATGACGGCCCTTTTTTGGATTCCATGGAGGTTAGCATACGTCTGCTTGATTTATGGGTCATGAACTAAAATATATAGAAAAATCTGTATTTGTTTTTATCATTTTGTAACGTATACTTTGGTGAGTGACGGATGTTTGGTGACTTAGAAAATATAAAGAGCCGTTTCAAAGCCGGGCCAGTTGGCGTGATTAAGATTCCACTTATCACGCCGCAGGTCATAGGTTCGATTCCCACCCAGGACATGCAGTGCATGAACATGGTCTGTATGTATGCCCTAGTCTGGGTGTTATTATGTATTTACAAACAAAAAGTAGTGAATGTAGTGTATCAGTTATCTGGTTTCCATCAAGCTGTGCTTAGTTTGGGATCAGATAGCCTTGTCTGAAGAAAGATCCAGGATATAACAGCACGATACACATTAGCTAGTTATTTATAAAATAAAATAAATGAATAAATATCCTGGGACATTCCTCACACTCGGTCATCTGATCCCAAACTAAGCAGAGCTTGTACTATGGAAACCAGATAACTGAAACAATATATATACTAGGTACTTTTTGTTTGTAAATACATACTTAATATACATAATTACACCCAGACTCAGGACATACAGACGTATTCATGTACACAAATTCATGAAAATATCAGGTCCAGTCCATAATCAACAATATTAATGCAAGAATGAGTTAACCGGCACATAATACAATGGCTAGCCATTTCATTGTGTAAACTTACTTTATTGACGTGCACATCTCGGGAAACCCATTGTGTCCTCCGTCAGGATCCAGACAAAAACCTGAATACATATGGTAATGCACAATACCTTTCCGGTTAGGGGTAGCCAATAATTACGTGAGCTCAAATTGACGGGGGAGAGGTCCAGTAAAATCATTATTGAAAATATCACATCAACTTAAAAAATGTGTAAGCCTTGCTCGATCATAATGTATGAAGAGTAAAAAAAAAATTTTGAGTATTCAGTGTTTGTCCCATAGTAAAAGTTGTTCAGCATGACTAACCCAACATAGATTTCGAAAATATGCCATCTCGAAATCTCCACCCAGTATATAAAAAAATATCCTCAAGTCTGCCGTTGCTTCCGATTAGCGACAAGGTTCCCAGAAGGCTGGCAGCGTTTCCTCTTTGGATAGCCAAGCCATGTTTATGAGTAATCTTGCAAACGAATTTTTAAACAGTTATCTCTAACAGATTGAGCAAAAAATTTGCATACACGTTTTATTTCGATGCCACTGCAATCAAAACTTGTTTTTAATTTGGACTCTTGAATATCACAAAGTCTTGAGAAAATTTTCTATATATAGATTGTAATTTGTACATATTTGTTGTAAATAAAAAAATCATACTAATAAAAAAGACAAGATAAATATAAATAAAAGCATGTAATAATAAAACAGCTCACATAATTAAGGGATGCTCCCTTAGCCTATACGCCGAAATCTTGCTGAATTGCCGAGATGGCCAAAGACGGCTGTGACCGTTTGCCGGAATACATTGATGTAGGAAGGATATCACCAAAGTGGTTGGTATCCCAATAGGGCTTTATAAGGGTTACATTGGGATTTTGTTGTATGATAGATGACCCATCTGAGATTGGGATAGTATGGTTATGAAAAATATGTTTTTGTGTAGATATGGGACTAACAACATAAAATAAATAAATTCTAAGAATTTCAGTTCTCGAAGAATATTATTCCGGTAGCTTATTGTTTAAGAGGTTTTTTTTGAGAATATTGTGACTGAGGAAATATTCCACTGTACAGAATACCGCAGCCAAATAAGAATGTTGTGTGAGTTAGCTTGCCAGATATTTTCGGGTAGGGGGAAGGGTTGGTAACGCGACTATATATGACTTATAAAAAAGCCACTTCAAGGTCCTCTAACTTCAACATTCTGTCGATGAGAAATTCAAAAAAGATTCGAAAGTCCTTATAACCATTAATTCTGATCTTCCTACAAAGAATTGACTAACTATATCGTAATCATTCTGCTACATAGCTCTCCACTAAAAAGGTTTGTACTATTAATTCGGGTTGTGTCCCTGCGGTGAGGAAAGTCGCCAGAGCTCCATGACAAGGATGTGCTGGAAGTGTGTGGAGACCAGCGGCGTAGCCAAATGACACTGCTATTTTCACTTCAACTGCCGGATCAACGTCTCCCCTCAAACTATATTTTAGCATTGATTGCTAACATAGTAAGATAAAAAAAAAATGGTCAAGTGCGAGTCGGATGGGCCATACAAGAAACGACTTTTTTGGGATTTTTTTTTGTCGGATTGTGCAAATCCGACTCGCACTTGACCAGTTTTTTTTCTCCTTCAATTTTTAATTATATTTTGTTGTTATAGCGGCAATAGAAATACATATTCTCTGAAAATTTCAGCTGTCTCCCTATTACCGTTCATGAGATACAGCTCACTAACAGACAGTCGGACGGACGGACGGATGAACGGACGGATGGACAGACAGCAGAGTCTTAGTAATAGGGTCTCGTTTGGCACCCTTCGAGTACGGAACCCTAAAAAGGAGATAGACGTGGAATATGTAGGTATAGATATTCAGTAAAATATTATCGAACCAAGCTTTCCGAGTGCACACAAAGTAACGTGGAGAGTTCAAATGGGTCGTAAGCGCAATAAATTCAACTTTATGTTTGTAGAACAATGAAAAATTCACTCCAAAACACGTGTTCCGAACGTGGAGGAAATGCGTTGTTGATATATGGTGTCACCTTCTTTATGTCTATTGCAGACTGTGGATATATCGATTTATAGTTACTTTCGACGTGAGGCCTGTGGGCAAAGTCTGTCGAGCAAAAATGTCATACTGACACGATACTATTGCAATTCCATTATAATTGAGCCGATGTACACAGTCTACTAATTCGTAATAGTATCATAATTTAAAAGAGTTTTAGTGCAAAAACTATCAAAAGTAACAACTAAAAAAATCATTGTGGCACGATTGTAGTTTCAGTGTAGAGTCATCGAAAAGCTATTATGGCGCCATTGTGTTAGTAGACTACCAAAATTGTAAAATATGACACCACTGATAGTTCATTGGAACACAATTGTAATAGCAGACTCAGGACGCTTGCAACACCAGGGGCGTCAATCGCGTATCGCAGACCCTGCAACAATTTCTTCACATCCTTCCTGAAGACCCTCGCGCTATACTCCCTTGGGAAAACCTTGGCAGAGAGCACACGGAACAGCAGTAAGCGCCATTGAAACCGCACAGTGCAAGACAATTTTGGTCCCAATGTGTGGACTAGCTTTTGATTGGTTTCACCCAAGCTGTGGATTTCTTGAGATAAAAAGTCTTGAGAAAATAAAGACTCGTAATTGTGGTGACAGATATGAGCTGTGATGAATAATGATCTCACCAAAAACATAAATATAAAAATTGGCCAAGCTCTTCGCCATAAACTTGGCAATGATTTATTTTGGTATGATTTTAATACCAAAATCATCACGTCCTGATGTTTGCAGGACATTTGCATGCACATTTTGCGCTATTTTCACGATTTCCGACACTGGAAAATCTTCCATCTAAACATTATGATGTTGCTATTTTTAGTTACCTAAACAACACTCGCTCATGGGACAAGAGTGGCATAAATACATATGAAAAAAAAAACAGAATTTGTATTAGATTCATATTCAAGTGATAAAACCCTCTGAGTAAAAAACTGTTTTGCCTAAGACATAGAGAGGTCAAAAAGAAATTGAAATTGTTCAAGTTACAGTAAGTTACATAGTGTGCGCACAGTTTTCCAAGAACTTGGCCATCGCACTCTGTGCGCATAGATTTCTATAATTTAACTGAACATTTTCTTCAATAAATAACAGTGCCCTACATTACTAAAACTAATTAAGTAAATTATCTGACTCTTCAGAAAACCTTGTAAATTTTCTCTTAAAAATAAAAAAATAATTTTCTTTTCAGGTAAATAATCTTCCAGTCTGGAGAAAATTGAAGTTTAAGTTACATACTAAGTTAACGCTGGGTAAGCAGATTTCCTTTTTTCTTAATTTAATTTTCAAACTGGCGTTTGATTGTCGTAATGGAATTTTTTCAGCTTTTATAATTGAATGTTGTACATAAAAGTTATTATTACGTACCCACGAATTTCGGCATACTCTCAAAATTTTATAATGTGTTCCTCTTACAATGCAGCTATCGGAATTTTAAGTGCTTGGTTTCCATTTGAAGGTAGTAGTCAGACAGGCTCAAATCACATTCTAAAAAGTATGAAACTAATAATATCTCATCTGAAATTGTTACGTACGATGTACAATCTATTTCATATTTATCGTTTAACATGAAATAAACTTTCGTTATCGATATTGAGAGGATAGGTCGTGGCCTCGTTTTTTCTTCGCCGTCGTCGGGTAATGATAATAGGGCCGTATCTAAAAAAATAAGATGAATTTTAATGAAGAATCCCAAAAGTTTAGGTTAGATAAAACAATGAAGGCTTTTTGTAGATATATTTACTATCTGAACCCCACAAGTTTTTCAGACTTCATTGTTAGCGATTAAATAAAATTTACTTACTCTGAAACTCTCTGAAAAACTCTACCTAAAAAAATATAATAAGCTAGTTTGGCCCAGCGGTTTCCGGGAAAAAAGTAGCCTATGTCCTTCTCCATACCATAGGCTATCTGCATTCCGCTACCTGCTAGCCTGGCTGGCTACCACCCTCAAGTTGAAAATCTGTCGCCAAGCACCTTTCGGTGTGTTCCGATAGCTGCACTTGAGAGCCAGTTCCTTCTAGGCTTTGTGTGCTTACCACCTTCGGCCGCATCATCACTTACCATGGTGAGATTGCGGTCAAACACAGGCCTATAAACAGTAAAAAAAAAAAAAAAAAAAAAAAAAAAAAACCAAATTTCATTAGTTTCATTTTCAGTAGTTGAGGCGTGAAATAAACAAACAAATTCACTTTCCCATTTATAATATTCAGTTAGGATGTATAGTTTAAGGAATTATCTGCTCACCTGTTATAGTTAAGCTGCTTTATTTAAATTTCCAGATAAAATATCCCATTTTTTATCAATAAATTTAACTCTTGATGGATTATCGGGTATGTAACTATCGGGAGATACGCAGTTTTATTTTGGTAAACCTATTACTTTACCTATATACATTACTTACAGAATAGGTTTATTTTTGTAAACACTTGTAATACTGCAGTCTAAATCGAAAGCTTTTCTTTTTAAAAGTCCACCTAAAACCATTGCGGCAACAGTCACAAGCAAAATTGCGATTCCGTTGTTCGATAAACACCCGCTAGCGATCACAGTAAGCGATAATCGCTCAAAGCAATCTCCACTTTAAAGTACTGGGCAATTGAAGTCATGCAACGGGTTCCGTACCTTGGAACACAGTGTCATTCCACATTCAAATTAGTCCAATGTTTTTTTTCAATATAAATTTTGTCGGCATCTATCGCTGTTACGTCTAAATACCCGCAAATGGAGACGGCAAAGACCAATTTGACAGCTTTAAATATGTTCTATCCTTTTTCAATCATGTTTGTAAAAAAGAGATGTGATGTGACTAAAGTTAGTTTAGTGCGATTTACAACAGAATCGGCACCATTATGTTAATCAATATATTTAAAAATAAACATAGACCTATTAATTTTAGAACATAACACCTGTAGTTCCGTGATAACATTTGTTTCTGTTTCTCAAATGGTCTTCCTATAAGGATTTAGTTTTTTCTTTTCGAGTAAGGAACCCTAAAAGACAAGAGAATCCAGCGTTGAATGAATTTTAAAAGATTTCGCAAAGACGAATTTCCTTAAAATATAATCCGCAGAGTTTTCTTCAGAATTATTTCCCACCGAAAGATGAATTAAAAACGCAATAAAAAATACACTTATTTTCCGAAAACTGAAAATCGCGGACATTTATCACATGGACATTGTGTCTTATTGCGTTGGAATAAATCACATTTTATCGTGTCCTTTTTATTGTAGCGCTGGCCTTTTCAGTGCTAGATTGTATTTCGATTTTTGAAGGTATATTGTTTACTGGATGCGGTATAATGAATAAGGACTGAGCGCTTTTGATCATAAAGTTCGGTTCGAGAAACCATGGTAAAAAGAAGATACCAGATTGTGAAGGAAATAAGTCCTGTGAAATCTTCCGATACACTTCCTCGGTGTGTTCCAACAGCTGCACTTTAGAGCTAGTTCCTTCTAGGCTTTGTGTGCTTACCACCTTCGGCCGCGTCATCACTTACCATGGTGAGATTGTTGTCAAGTACAGGCCTATACTTATTAAAAGATAAAAATACACTAAGTCCCAGTTGTAAGGGAAATGCTCGGATTTGTGAAGAATTTACCTACTATAATTTTTTATTACAATTTGTGACACGTGTGATATGACCTCATTCATTATTATGAGAACAATTGTCAACAGAGTTTACAAGTTAGATTTTTAGCTTTAAAATGAGGTATAGTGCCACAAGCTTATCTGGCCCGATGAGAGTCGCTGTTATCGCATTTGTAACAGCAAACAACCAATTAACGTAGTGTTAATATTCTCTTTGACAAATGGCGTTTGACATTTCGAAATGGCGTCGTTAGTACCTCTTTTGACCACCGGGTCAGATAAGTTTGAAGAATTATACATAATACTCGACATTGGAGCATACAAGTGCCAAATTTAGCATAACAAAAAATTATAGCAACATGTAGTAGTATACATAATTATCATATTTCATACCAGCCATTATTTGGAAATCTGGCGATCTTCAGAAATGCTCCAGCGTTTGGATGTCACTTCCATCCATCATATATTCCAACATCAACGTGTTTTACGTTCGGTTTCCAGCAGTTTATCGCACCTGGCCCGTAATATTGATCTGTATAACCAACACCAGATGTTTGGGGCCAAGTTCCGGACCGGACCCGAAACTTCTTTGTGTTTTATTACGCTCTTGATATTTTTAAACTGACAGTATTCTGTGTTCTTTTGGTACATGTATTTATGCGGTAATTTACTGATAAATTCAGTTGTTAAAACAATGTTAAACTTATAACGAATTTTAGTTAACAAAATTTAATATGACGTAAATTATTATAACTTACCTGGGAAACGTAGAATGTAATTTTATAATACTATTAAAGTAGAAAACACAACGGCCTGCCTGATGGTAAGCGGTTACCAGACGCTTGCGACACCAGAGTTATCACTCAGGCGGTGCCAAATATCTTGGGAAAACCACCACGGAAAGCTAAGTCGACATCCTGAGCATCCACGGCAATTATCAACAGTTTATTGTCACTACTGCTAGCTTCTCCTAGGACACAAATAACATCGCTGTTCTAGTGGGCATTGATATATTGAACTTTACAGCCTTTTACTGCTCGGGCAAGTCGGTGACTACGCCAGGCTTTTGTTTTTTTTTTATACCACTAAGTGGCAAACAAGCATACGGCCCGCCCGATGTTAAGCAGTTACCGTAGCCTATGGACGCTTGCAACATCAGGGGTATCACTAGCGCGTTGCCGACCCTGCAAAAATCTCTTCACACCCTTTTTGAAGAACCCCATGCTGTACTCCATTGGGAAAACCACGGCGGGGAGCTCATTCCATAGTCCAAGCGTCCGCGAAATCCGCTTTGATGCCCGAAAAAGAAAATGTAAATAACTTAAATCAAAATCTAATAATAAGTTCTATAAATCTCTCTTAAACTATATCCCCCTTATTACGTGAGATGGTTTAAAACAAGTCTAGCAAAAAAGTTTTAAATATATCCGTCACATTCTAAAGCCATTTAAAAAAGAGACGGGACTATCTTTACATCTCATGTATTCTCATGTAATAAGACAGAATTGCTTTTGTTTCAAACTTAAATTACAATTATTTCCTAGTGCTATTTCCAAAGATATACATCTAAATAGATGACGCGAGTGTATGTACTTCGCGTGTCAAAATCTGTGCAAAAATGGGGCACAATGTTCTTCTTTTGAAACTGTTTCGCACGGGAAGGGAACTCGCATAAGGCTGCATGTCCACTAGAGATGTGTAGCGAGGGATGTGTTTAGCTGACAAATAGGATAGCTTAATTTTCGCATTAAAAATTTAATGCCAGCCTAACTAAATCAACCTTGTGACATTATGGTAGGTACAAAAAAGTTACACGCTTGGTTTTCATACGGATGGAGGACTTGTATTATCTATTTAGATTTATGTCTGTGGCCATTTTCATGCATGTCGCAGTTGTGTGTTGCTTAAAAAGAAAGAAGAAAAATGCGCTATCGTCGCACTTCTCATAAAACAATATTGAATTCGTATAACAACTGAAAGCTATAACAAAATTGATATCTCGGTACCTTGTAATGTGTGTAATGTGTTTTTAATAATTTCCGAGCACGGATTGTTGAAACTTGGATTCTACACGTGAGTTGGTTGTGTTATAAAGACGTAGAGACAAAGTGCAGAAGCGGATATAAAGCGATGATAGCTCAGTGGTACAGTAGTACCCAACTGATATGGTTTACCGATGTACCTGCGCAGAAGAAACATTTTCAAAGCGCGGGAAACGCTATTGGTCAGCAGATGCCGTCATATTAGCGCGCGCCGTGCGGAGGGGCGTGACTTGTGAGTGAGACGGAACTAACAGCTGCAGTGTATTATGAACCTTATAATAGTGATCTAAGATTGATTGTAAGTTTTGAGCATTCTTTCGTTAATCTTCGGGGCCATACTTGCTTTTCTATGCGAACGAAGATTCACGACGCGCCTTATCAGTTGGGTAATACTGCCGATAGCTGCACTTCAGAGCCAGTTTGCATGATTTGTGTGATTACTACCTTCAGTATCACATATTGAAATCAAACACAAAGTTAAATAAAGTGTTAAGTAATAGTTACAGTTTAAGTTTGCAACTGTAAATCGCCCGCTTTCGAAACTAATTCTCGGCAAAAGCTTTGAAAACTTTGGGTCAGTTTAGAATGTGTTGCCTTATTTGTTTCTAAGGCTTTCAGGAGCTTACAATCTGGAGCTTTATTAACCACATCAGTTATGTGTCACTCAAACTTTCGTACCGCTTAATATGGGTCTAGAGAGAATTTCATAACATACCCTTGGCAATTAGAAAAATAATTAATGGTCAAGATTTCGCCGTTTTTTTTATATCAGTATGTTGACAATTGGGCAGGCGGTTTACCTGATTGACGGTATCTACTACGCAGTATGCTAATTTTTTTTACTGTGTTCAGGTGTTTGATCAAGTGATGATGTGGCCGAAGGTGGTGCACACAAAGCCTAGAAGGAACTGGCTCGCAAGTGCAGCTGTCGGAACACACCGTCGGTTTTCAGCTTCATGGTGGTAGCTAGCCAGATGGGTACTTTAGAGTACCAACACCGTGCTATGGTTTCCTGACGGATGTTTTCCATCTGCGTGCAAATAAATGGTAGGATTTGATCACTAAGCTATCATAGCCTATTAAGAGAGGTAGAGCATAGCGTTTATTCGCTCAAAGAGCAGCTCGACTGGGGAAGTACCTCCTTACAGAATACCGCAGCCAAATAAGTTTATGTTGTGTAAAGTTGTGTTCCTGCGCGTGAGTAAGGTCGCCAGAGCTCACAGGGGAGGGGGGAAAGGTCGGTAACGTGAGCGATGCTTCGTGTGTTGCAAGCGTCCATATGGCTACGGTAACCGCTTACCATCAGGCGGGCCGTATGCTTGTTTACCGACTTAGTCGTATAAAAAAAAAAAAATTGCCTTTGCTTTACAATGTTTGCCTTCAGGGAATGCTGGAAAGCTTCTTTGAAATCAGATACTATTGGCGGTGCACAGGCGTGAACACGGCTTTGAAAGTCATGATGTATAAATTTGGTAACGGCACAAAGCCTCAAAGGAAACTGCCTCGTAAATAAACCTACAGGGACACACTGGTACTGCCTTTTGGGGGATGTAACCAATTTCTAAGTTTGGAGACTTGCCTATACGTATCACACAGTAGGATTACTTTCTCTCATACATGTGGCTCCGTGAGCTGTAGACCTAGCGAGTCTCGATAATTAATGAAATTTATTCGTCGTTTCAGTCTTTGAAAAATTTCCAAAAACCGTCTCTACAAAAAAATCTATATAATTACCGAACTTGCTCACAAAAATTCACGAGAATATGTTGAGAAATGTGACCTGTCGAGGACAGCGGGACATCCGGGAATCCTTCGGACATCTGGACAGACATACGAAAGCATTTCTGTCTAACCTGACACGGAGATGCTATGCTCACTTGGTCAAAAACTGTACAATCAGCGTGTCTGTACATTGAAAATAAAAAAAATGATTGAATAAAAAGACACAATTTAAAATGTTTTTGTCTCTGAAAACACAAAACTTTTTCTTGGGTTTTTACAAGTTAAATTAAACGTAGCTTGAGGCAACTAAATAGGCTTTATTTAAATAATCGGATGACGCGAAAAAAAGATATTGTATTAAATTAGATATTCTGCGAACCATTTTAATAAACACACAAAATACCTTCTTAGATATCTACATCTAGAAACATAGTTGAAACTACATAGCGTTACTGTAACATCTAGGCAAAGGGATGCTTAAAATAAACACGGTCCCTCAATAAAGCTGGACTGAATGGTTGGACTTAGTGAATTCACAGACAGAATGTACGTAAGGTATGTTGTTGTAACCTTATAAATACTATGTACCGTTTAACTCTGTGTGTTGTTTTGGTTGGGAGTGAAAGGGAGTCAAATTGGTACAGTAGTACCCAACTAATACGGCTTACCGATACACCTGCGCAGAAGATAACATTTTCAAAGCGCGGGTAACGCTATTGGTCGGCAGCTGCCGCCATGTTAGCGCGCGCCGTGCGGAGGGGCGTGACTTGCGAGTGAGACGGAACTAACAGCTGCAGTATATTATGAACCTTATAATAGTGATCTAAGGTTGATTGTAAGTTTTAAGCATTCTTTCGTTAATATTCGGGGCCATTCTTTCTTATCTGTGCGAACGAACATTCACGACGCGCCATATCAGTTGGGTACTACTGTAGTAGTATTTCTTTACTCACTATCGCTGCTCATTCTAAGATGAAGCAATTAAATAATAATAAATATCCTGGGACATAATTTCTCACATACCATTTTTCCCATCTCACAGGATATCGGATCGCTCTGAGGGAGCGACCAGGCTATACCGGACTTTTACCGACCACGATGGCCGTATTCTGCCCTGTAGAGGAGGGGGGGGGGGGGGGGGGGGGGGGTTATCGTCCCAAATGGGTAACATAGCCCCATATAATTTTATTAAAATAACCTGTAGAGCAAACACATTTGTCTTTTAGATAATCTGAAACTTTATTATACAAACTTTTTAAATCTAAACACTGTCTTGAATTTCTTTGGGCTCTTTAATTGCAAGGTTTTGTTTATACCTTATTTTCAAATGTTTACGTGAAAATAATGCACTGTATTTTGCTGTATCTGTATCGATGGCTACTATCCTGAAATCGTCCGCTTTGATGGTAAGCGGTTATCTTTTAGATAATCTGAAACTTTATTATACAAACTTTTTAAATCTAAACACTGTCTTGAATTTCTTTGGGCTCTTTAATTGCAAGGTTTTGTTTATACCTTATTTTCAAATGTTTACGTGAAAATAATGCACTGTATTTTGCTGTATCTGTATCGATGGCTACTATCCTGAAATCGTCCGCTTTGATGGTAAGCGGTAACCATATCCATATGGACGCTTGCGACACACGGGGCATCTCGCACTGATTACTGACCCTTCCCCTCTGCAATTTGAACCTTACTCTCGTTTCAATTACATTGAAAATCACGTATCTTACAGACACGAACTGTTGTCACAGCAAAATGTAGTTGTTTACACGCTCCTCTGATATTTGTTCTTATTATTCTGCCTAAGTAACACAAGTTTTGTCTTTGCGGCTGACAGGGGTCTCAACTTAGTTCCAACTTCCGAGTTACTTCAAGTTCATTTTAAACAGGGATGTAACTTCCACTCTCTGCATTGTAATCGCTGATTACAATGTTTGTGGGCTGTGTATTAATTCCTTTATAACCGTAATGTGTACTTTCTAACTAAGTTGAGTTCACCTGCACGATAAGGAGTTTAGGCTTTACTCTCAAGTTTATAGCTATCTCGTACGAACACCTGATCAAACAATTAGCATATCGTATCATATAGTATGGCAAAGGCTGCAACTTTATAAGTCGCAAGTCCGGCTTCATATGGAGTACTGCTGTCATCTGTGGGCGGGGGCATCTGGATACCTGGGCCTTTAGACTCGGTTCAGCGACATGCTGCTAGAATTGTCGACGATCTCGAGCTCACAAGCGGTTTAGAGGCCCTCAGTATGAGGAGAGACTTTGCCTCCTTTTGTGTGTTCTACCGCTTGTACAACGGACAGTGTTCTGAAGAATTGTTTAAGATGATGCCCCTCAGCTACCTTCTACCATCGCAACTCTCGCCATCGACGGGGAGTCCATCCTCACATATTGAAACCAGAATTGTTTCGAACTGTGCGGTCTCAAAGGAGCTTCCTTCACACAAATAACACGTATATCCATAAGTCTAGGATTCAATTTCATGATTTCAATCTCAACTCAAAGTTTGACTTGGTTTGATTCGCTACCTAAATGGACTACATATTATTGTCTCTTTCTAATCCGTCACCTTATGTAACTCAATCATAAAATGAGACCGTAACTTATTTAAATACATAAACAAATATCCTGGGACATTCCTCCACACGGTCATCTGATCCCAAACTAAGCAGAGCTTGTACTATGGAAACCAGATAACTGATATACTACATATACTAACTTTTGTCTGTAAATAATTAATTAATATACATAATTACAGTAGTACCTAACTGATATGGCTTACCGATGTACCTTACATTTTCAAGCGCGGGAAACCGCTATACCGGCAGCTGCCGCCATGTTAGCGCGCGCCGTGCGGAAGGGCGTCACTTGCGAGTGAGACGGAACTAACAGCTGCAGTTTTAAGCATTCTTTCGTTAATCTTCGGGGCCATACTTTCTTTTCTGTGCGAACGAAGATTCACGACGCGCCTTATCAGTTGGGTACTACTGTACACCCAGACTCAGGACATGAACTCATGTTCATCCACACAAAATCATGTCCTGGGTGGGAATCGTATGGGTAGCTATGTTTTTAATGTATTATAAAAAATCCGGACTAAAATTTGAAGAATTTATATAGGGTGTAACGGAAAGGGTATATACATCCGAAGGGGGTGAAGACTACATCAGGTACAGACTCTCTATAAAAAGTTTCAACTCAAAATAAGGTACTCAAAACCTCAAACCAAATTTTTGAATTCAAGTTTATTGAATTAAAATCATAACCAACATGTCACCGGTCAATGAAAGTCATTATCATTTTGTGTCCCTTGCTAATATTAATATAAAATTTTATCTTCCGCGATCTGTGCGCCCTGTGCCAAAAAAGTGGATTAGTGTAATGTATATACACTTTCCGTTACACTCTGTATTTACACTAGCTGTCCGGCGCGGCTTTGTTCGCGTGGTGCTACCTACCCTGTGGTGCTACCCTACCCTACCCTATCTAAACCTTCCAGGGCGTCACCCAAACGCATACAAAAAATTCAACTGTACGTGTGTTTGTCACTGAACTCCTCGTAAACGGCTGGACCGATGTGAATGATTTCTTTTTGTCGGCCGGCAGATGGCGCTGCAGTCAGTATCTAGGTTATATTTTCGACTGCAGCGCCATCTGCCGGGCGCATTTGTGAATCTAAACCATCCAGGGCGCCACCCAAACGCATAAAAAAAAAAACATTCAAATCGGTCCAGTCGTTTAGGAGGAGTTCAGTGACAAACACACGTTCAGAAGAATTTTATATATAAAGATGCCAGTCGTTATTTCCTCTTTGATTAATAAAATTTTATACTCATCTAGGTCATTTATCCACCACAATTTTCCAATTTCAAATTCACAACACTATTATAAAATCAGGGTTGCCACGAATAACGTAGCACAAAATAAATTCAGCTTTATACCCCGGGACTGCGTGAATCTTTAACACGGCGCGGCCAGATTTGAAATTCAAATTGGCCGGTGACCATTAATCGCCACAACACCGGACAATCTACTGGCGTGGGTACAAGCTGTGTCTGTGAGGTGGATTTCGCTTTGTATTTAGGTAGTCCCTGGATGTGAATGGACGCTTTTGATGTGACGTTTCATTTACTTAGCATACTAACAAGGTTGTAAAATCATCATACGACGAACATTGTAATGTTTGTATCTCTGTCATTTGATACGTCTTTGATAGAGACAGGGAAATAAGTATTATTGTTAATATGTCACCAATCGCTTACGACCAGTGTTTTCCAGCTGTTGTACTAAACAGATAGTTATTTTATAGGATTTCTGGTAATATATAGGTAATTTGCTTGGTATATATGTGACTGTAGTTACTTACTATTTGTGTGGACTGTATGTTTGCTTGTCAGTCTTTTGATATAAAAAACGAAAATTAACAACGCAGGCGGAGCCGCGACGCACTAGTTAATGATATTTTTGTATCTTAAATAATCAAGAGGTTCTCAATATTCAGAAACTAGGCTTCAATGTTATCAAATTACTTAATTCAGTCTAGATAGATTCCTGTTAAATCTTCGATATGGGAATAGTTTCTGGAAATTCCACGTTAAAAGATAATTTAATTGAAGGAAAGAAGTCCTATGATGTTTTAATTTTCGAAGTACTCGTAGCGTTTCGTAAAGTAAAGCCACATAAGAATTTTCATAAGAAAAACTTGTAAGCTTTTTTTCAATTTGATGTTTTTGCACGAGGATCTCTTTTTATGCAAGAAAGTAAGGCGAAGCCGCAAGGCGTAGCATGTATGTTGTATTAAAAATACGAAAGTAAGTCTTCTGTCTGTCTGCTATGCTATGATCGAGCTGATCCTCGGCTTAGTCTTTGTAAGTCCAGAATGAATAGATTGAAATGATCGACGATGCAGCATTATGTTCTTCCATTTCCACCTGTCAGTAATCTCCTACGGAGCGTGGTTTTATGCCAATCAATTTACACAAAATAGCGGGGCGTTGGTCCCTAAATGAAAGATGCTCACGGTCCTTCGATTTAGATTTTTATGTGGTTAGCAATACAGTTTCAATTCACTTTTACACATAAAGTCACCTTTCTATGCATCCTTTCCGTATTTTCTTCTATATTCTGAACTTTCTAATTAAATCAGACTTTAAATATTATATTGCTCTATTTAGGTTCAAATTATAAGGATGTTGACCAAAAATGGTACCGAATTGTCTCATGTGTGTCTATTGCAAGTTATTACAGTAAGTATCTTCGCTGAGTTAACGCGCTTAAAATTGTCGAGATCTAAGAGACCCGTTTTGACAAGAGGGTGTCTCTTCTTGTCGCACTATGTTTGTCTCTTTTTGACACATTGATCTATATGTGCTGTCAAAACGGGCCTATTAGATCTCGCCAACTTTAATGATTGTGTGATTTTCGGTTACAGTAGTGATGTATGATGCTAATAAATTTTACATAGCGTTAATCTTCGATTTTATAAAATACTTGTAACTTTGGAACCCGTATTTTGTATACAAAAGAACATTTGTAGGGGTAAGGAGTAAGTGTATCTCTATAAAAACCACGTTTGACTTTTATGCAAATTGGTATAGGACTCCATATCCGCCTGTCGTAAAAGGCGACTAAACGGGGACCTTCGGGGTCGTGGGCAATCAGGGCGGGGGCTCTGTGCGCCCAGAAGCGACCCCAAGGAGGACGATGAGTCGATGTTGTCACGACTCATCGTGCGATAGCACAGCGAGAGTGCTGGGGGGAGGTATCACATTTCTCCCGGGACGAGCTATCTTAGCCGCGCGTGGAGGGGTGAGTAGGAACGCGTTCAACACGAGAGCCCGCCCCCCCTCTCTACAGCGCAGATGGCGACCACCGTGGGGTTTTAGCCGATACAAGTCCGGCATAACCTGGTCGCTACCCCCGGGGCGGTCGGGTATCCTATGAGGATTTCCCCACGAAAAAAAAAGGTGGCGATGGCGATACCGTAGGGATTAGCCGGTACAAGTCCGGCATAACTTGGCCGCTCCCCTTAGGGGTAGGTATATCCTATGAGGATTTCCCCACGCTAATGAAATAAAAAAGTCTCCATATATCCATGAGCATTGTCCTCTATCTGAAATTCTCCTTCTCAGATTCGGTCTACCTATTTGAAGATCCCCAGTCTACGAGTACATTAGCAAGGTATGTAAAATCTAATCAATATAACATTACGAAATAGTAACTAGAACTTAAACTGCCCCGGGGATCTATATGCTTTGACCTGCACAAAGCCATATGAAACAACTAATTCACATTTAGTAGACTGTGAATTGTACCTACATCTGTTACTTGCTCTTTGGAATAGTTGTTAGTCGCTCATATTTAATGGACCTAGGGAATAGTTTGTGGCGAGGTCTGGGGACCACCTTCGATTCCGATTCAACTTTACCTCAACTTAGGGGCGGTGATAGGTCAGTGTTAGCGGCGAAGTTCGAGGTTATAGAGTAAGTATGTATAATATATAATATGTATAGTGTGATAGCGTTGACCACATTACCTTGTGCGAATTGTGAGCAGTTTGTATATAGATGTATTCATAGATATATCGTACACTGTGATTTACTGTCGGAAACAGTGCTGCAAACTCTCCTTCTTTTCCAGGAGATTCCATGATTTTTGGACATTATGTCTCCTTATCTCTTTATTTATTTCTCAATTCAATGAAAATCTCCTGGATTATTAAGATGTGAGCCAAGTGTACAACATTTTATATTTTTCTATGAATAACACCTGTTATTGATATAAAATAAATCAACCAATGCTCTCAAAACATAATAAATCAATGTAAAGTGATGCAGATTCTGAATTTGCGTTGTGACGTTGCATTTCATTGAATTTTCATAAATTCATGTATTTTGAACATAAATTGGTGTTTTATCACGTGAAGTTGAAGTGAAATGAATTACGTGTACCTGGTTGTCTATTGTGGTTTTTCAAGTTGTCTCAAAACAATCATGAAAAGTTTTAGTACAATGACCATAATTTTAATTAAACATGTCTTTTGGACACTGACAGAGCGGGCTATGTGAAAGTGATTTATTGTGATTAGAACCTATAGTATAACTCGAAACTGGCAAAAATAAGTCGTAATAAAAAGGATTTTTGCCAAACTTAAAACTAACGAGAAGAATATAAAAATTCTTTTTACTTCTAAAGAAAGCAAAAAGGGTATTTTTTTAGTTTCTCCTTCTTTTTTTCCCAGTCTCCTGGATTTTTGGCATAAATATACTTCTTTTTTGCAAGTTGGGGTTTGCAGCACTGGTCGGATAATAAGTATCGATAAAAAACGAGAAGTTGGCATGCATAAATATGTATTTATTTAGTCAATGATCGCGCAGTTCGTTTCAAGGCAGTGTTTTGCACATACAATCGCTCTATTCATATTCTATCTATGGTTCAGGTTTCGAAGCCTACAGTGAGTTTGACTTTTAGGTGAAGGAATATGTAAAGAAACCATAGCGCCGTGGTAGGTACCTTGTAGTCCCTGGCTGGCTAGTTGAAAAAAGGTCGCCAAGCACCTACTGGTGTTCCGATAGCTGTAGTTTGAAATTCAGTACCTTTCAAAACTTACCACCTGCGGCTATAACTTAGTAAAAAAAATCGTCAAATTTCATACGTCTTTTTATACGACGAAGTCGATAAAGAAGCAACAGCCCGCCTGATGGAAAGCGGTTTTCGTAGCCATATGAACGCTTGCAACACACGAGGTATCACTCACGCATTACCGTTTTGCCCCCATGAGCACTGGCGACCTTACTGATAGGAACACAACATAAAGTTATTTGGCTACGGTATTCTGTAAGGTGGAGGTACTTCCCCAGTCGAGCTGCTCTTTGAGCGAATAAATGCTATACTCTACCTCTCTAACGTCTTTTTACACGAAAACCATTTATTTCAGTCTGAAATGCAATAAATATTGGTGGTAGAGTAGTTCTCACGACAATGTATCGCTTTTTTCCGAATCGGAACTTATTACAAAACGTTATTTTATTTAACAGGCTTAAATTCTTCCATTTTACAAATAAGTTATTGATATTTTATTTTATTATTCTGTTCCTCCACAGATAAAGCAGAATCTTTATCAGTATCATAATCACTCTTTCTTCCGTCGGGACTGTTACAAACTTTTTTATACCATATTTGTTTGATCTCATATTCTTTCAGTAGTGATTGAACGCGGTCGGAATGGAACGGGCTCATATTTGAAGCTACTTAGATCATTGCAGCTTCTGTTTTTTTCGTATATACTTTATGGAAGTGCTTTACCAGCATAAAACAGAGTAGAATCAAGGATAATCATATTTCTAAAATCGCTTTTATCCCATTATATCTTAGCTCAAGTAATTAAGTTAAAATTTACGAGACCACGACTCCAAAGGCTAGACTATTATTTGAACGGGCCCAGCGGTCAACCACCGACCTCTTGCTAGATTTGCCGCGAATCTAATAAGATTACTACGTCTTTTGTTAATTATTCAGCTAGATTTATATTGATGCTTTGTAATAGATTTGTTCTATTGAGGCTGGTTTCTGAATTCGGGTTTTGAAATTGAATATCTATGAAAATCTTTGATGAGAATTTGTTAAAGCGATATGTCTGCTTTTGTTGTTTACTAAAACACATTAAAGAGCAAAACAAACAGAGAATTAATGTAATCGCCTGCGGAATCCAAAAGTAGACCTGAAAAGAAAAAAATATGTATTGTAAAACCTTAACTTTCACGTTTTAAGCGTCTCTGATATCTCCTTAAAGTTACCTAAAGATTAATACATACGGGGCAGATAATATAACATTTAATCTTGCAGTATCTGGGCAAAAATTTATCTTCAGATATATCATACACGAAACATACAGGACATCTCATGGCTATGCCATACGCAGAGACAGTACTTTCATAAAAATTTTGAAAAGAATTTTAACACTTTTCCATTAATTTCTATAAATACCTGCAGTATTTATACTAATATAATACAGCTGAAGATTTTGTAATAGACCACCAGTCCGATTCAAGAAGTATTTCACTGATAAGTAGCTGCAATGTCCCCGAGTATGTGTTCCCGAGTTTCGGGAAAACATTCCTGAACCTGTTCTAAGATACAGGCTGCGGCTTAGTTTAGGCTCCAGATCTCTCACAAATTACATTAAGATACCTTTAATTGCGTAACCGATGTATGTATGTACAAGAACTTGTAATTTGTGAAGATAATATTTTTATTTTATCCCTATGACTGCCTATTTTACCTTTTTACGGCAAAAATTTTGGATAATCCATTCTTGTGCACCGAATAAATATTCCAAGTCTCTAAGTCCTTTGATTTCGACTGTGTATTCTGTCACTTAGTATTAGAGTTTTATCAGTAAGAAGGCCTGTGCCGTGTGTGACAAAAAAGATAACTTATATAGTAGATTCGAGGATAACTATGCCAACAACAGTAGCCAAATCCTCCAGAAAATGGCGGAGCCTACCAACATAATATCTTATAGGCCAGCCTCCTCAGACTAGTTAGGTTATAACTTAATTGCATTATGAATTATTCATAGTACAAATTTCTGTACCATAAAATTTAAGACGGCCGGATAAGCTTTGGAGAGGGATTATTTTGTTTACAAGATGCCTTATATAAGCGATTACTGTTTACAGTTGATGGATCAGCCGCATCTGTGTTTTAATTAAAATAATTTGAGATGAAAAGTGGACGGGATATTATAATGCTTCCTGATTTTGATGGATAAGAATTACATATCTTGAAATAAAAATAAATGAGGAATATTTCTTTAATTTCACAAGGTCCATTGACATCTTTATATATAAAATTCTACTGCACGTGTGTATGTCACTGGACTCCTCCTAAACGGATGGACCGATTTGAATGTTTTTTTTGTATGCGTTTGGGTGGCGCCCTGGATGGTTTAGATTCACAAATCAGCCCGGCAGATGGCGCTGCAGTCGATAATATAACCTAGAGAACAGGGAGTTAATTATACTGTACACACGTACAGTAGAATTTGGTGAAAATGGTTTAGATAGGGTAGGGTAGGGTAGCACCACTCAAACGAAGTTGCGTCGGGCAGGCTAGTAGCAATATAAATCCCACCAAAAACATTTTTATGTAAAATGTTGTCGCCAAGACATATGGCTCGTACTGTCAAAAAGTTGTAAGATCTCATGTAGAACCAAGCTTATAACTCTACATGCACTTACTCTACAAGCCCTAACTTCACAAACTCTACACCTTAGTCAAAATATGTGGCTTGGCCGTTTCGCTACCGTCACATGGGAGTAAGGTGAAAAATGTATTCATTCTTCATTACTTTTGTGTAATTCAATAGTTCTTATAGTATTGAAACGGCCAAGCCACATATTTTGACTACGGTGTGTAAAGTTTGTGAAGTTAGGGCTTGTAGAGTAAGTGCATGTAGAGTTATAAGCTTGGTTCTACATGAGATCTTACAACTTTTTGACAGTACGAGCCATATGTCTTGGCGACAACATTTTACATAAAAATGTTTTTGGTGGGATTTCACTTCTTTTTGTAAGTTGCTTATGTTTTTTTTTTGTTTGAAATTTCCAAGTTTTATAATTTTTTTGTTGTTTGTGTACTAATACAAGCTTACATACCAAATTTCAGCTTTCTAGGACTTCAGGAAGTACCCTAAGAGTTTTGATGATCATCAGTGAGTCAGTGACGAAATCGGGGTTTTTTAGATATCAATAAAATCTAAAGTATAAGAGCTATGTTATTGAAACTTACTATGTTTAATAAGTTTACTATAGACATCATGTCCTGAGAATTTTGTTTATCTGGTATAATCCAAACCCAAGTTATGAGGGTTCAAAAAAACGACCAAGCGCTTCGAGAAAAGGTAGGTAGTGCCCTTTCGCTTCGCTTGGCTGTCTTTGCGGGGGGCACTTCCGTGCCCCCAGATCCTTACAACGATTTATCTAACTACAATAATAATTGCTTTGACACATAAAATAATGCAAATCGGCAGTACATCTTTCCAATAACTATGTTTAAATGGTGATCCGGCGTCGACAGTGCCAATTTACGATGTTGATAATTCCATTTGTTTATGTATCCAGTTAATTAAAAAGCATAGTTGGTGTTATTTATATTTTAGTTTTTGTCCTACTTTTTACTCTTAGGTGTTAAAACTCATTTTTAGGGTTCCAAAATAGATAGGTTAAAAAGGAAGCCTTATGGTGCTATTATGTACGTCTATCTGTCTGTCTGTCACAGCGGTTTGAATGTTTTTGATTCGGAATATTTTTAAATATTGCTTGCCCAAACTAATTGCAAATGAAAATTTAAGAAAATCATTTTGCTGTATGTATACCTTGGCTCCCGGTTAAAAATATAACAATGACATCAATTGTTATAATAGGACGCGATTCCCTCGCGAGAACCAACGGGTTAACTGTCGATTAACTGTCTTTCGTGGTGTAACCTGTCTATATAATTGTTAGTTTTTTTTCGTGTACCTACTATATTTTTCATATTTTTATTTAACTCATTTGACCTCCACCAACATACACTCAATAGTATATGCTACCTTAGTTTTTTAATTTCTCATGTGAAGTTATTTGTAATCTTTTGGGAAATAAATGTCTTAAACCACTTAAACCAAACTACGAAAATTCTAGTTTTTTCAAAATCAAATGTCCTTCACTAACAAAAATTAAAAACCTGTTTTTAACAAATTTACCCCCTTATTTATAATCGCTTTTTAACTAAATCAGTGTAATAGTGTGCCCCGTCTCACTCTTTCGATCACCAAATGTCACGTTTCAGATAAAGACTTCAGAATGTTAGTTAATCAACGTTTGATAACTTTATTATGAATAAGGGGGTTAGACTGCACGGTTTCACTATATTGTTTCGTCCCCGCATTTCGCTTTTGTCTTTCAAATACAATGATAATACAATATTCTATATAATTTTCAAAGCCTTAAAATTACCCTGCTATGTCCCACCTTCAAACAATGAACCAATTTCACAGCACAATTCTAACAAAATCTCATACAAGTATTCCACTTTTGAATGCAACAATTTTAACACATTTGCTGCCGCAAATTTCAACCCGCGATAAACCTCAAAGGTTGTTAGCAACGCTCGGTTACTTTAACTACGCTGCAGCGACGGGTTAACGTAAAGATGTGAAATTTTCACTTAAAACTTAAATTATTTACCCATTAATGTTATCGTGAAATGGGTTCATTGTCCTAATTTTGGGTTGAATTGATTCTAATGTAATTGTTAATTTAGATGGTTTGATTTTAATGGGTGTGAAACAAAAGTACTATTATTATTTATTATGCGGGTAGTTGTGTTTTGCATAAAGCTGTTTTCGATTTATTGCACTGAGTGCATTATATTATAGTACTTCTTAATCCTGTATCGGGTAATGAAACTCTTAATGGGCCATTAAAACGCTTTCATATATCAAACAACATTTATAATATCGATACGTATATTGAAAAAACCTGGCAAAATTTATTTTCTAACTTTTCTATAGATACAGACCGCGCGCGCTTGTTAGCTGTCTCTCAGAGTGACTCAGGTCACTGGCTACAAGCTATTCCATCAACAAATACTGGAACAATGTTAGACCGTATAACATTAAGTCTGTGTATTTGTCTTCGTCTTGGTTGCAGGACCAATCAACCTCATCGCTGCCGCTGCGGAGATCTCGTCAACGAGCTCGGCCACCATGGGCTTTCGTGCTCTCTAAGTGCTGGTCGAATATCACGGCACTCGGCTATTAACGACATTATCCGCAGGGCTCTTGTTGTCGCTAACGTGCCTTCCGTACTGGAACCAGTCGGTATTGCGCGGGGCGATGGCAAGAGACCGGATGGTATGTCTTTGATCCCTTGGAGTGTCGGCAAGTCGCTGGTGTGGGATGCCACATGTGTCGATACACTCGCGCCATCTCACTTACCGGCGACTTGTAAAGCTGCAGGGGCAGCTGCGGCCAGTGCGGAAAATTCAAAATTCAAAAAATACGCATCGATTGGACCCAACTATATTTTTGTGCCTTTTGCGGTCGAGACCATGGGACCGTGGGGGTCCGAAGCTCGCCGTTTTGCTCGCACCTTGTCATCAAAATTGATCGAGACCTCCGGAGACCAGCGGGCGGGGAGCTTTTTCCGCCAACGCGTCAGCTTGGCTATCCAAAGAGGAAACGCTGCCAGCCTTCTGGGAACCCTGCCGTTAATCGGAAGCAGCGGCAGGCTTGAGGAAATTTTCTATACAGGGTGTAACGGAAACTGTATATACATTACAGTAATCCACTTTTTTGGTACGAGGTGCACAGATCGCGGAAGATAAAAATTTATATTAATATTAGTAAAGGACGCAAAATGACAATGACCCTCATTGACCGGTGACATGTTGGTTATGATTTTAATTCAAAAAACTTGAATTAAAAAATTTGGTTTGAATTTTTTTGTTATGTATTTTGAGCTGAAAATTTTTATAGAGAGTCTGTACCTGATGTAGTCTTCACCCCCTTCGGATGTATATACCCTTTCCGTTACACCTTATATATAGATTGTATTTTGTACATATTTATCGATACGTTATTTATTTTATATTTGAGTGCAATTTCAAGTAAATATTTCTTACTATAAACCTATTTTAATATCCATCGCAATCTGAACTAAATATCTTTCAAACCAATCTGAAAAAATAATAGCAGACGATTCCCTAAACGGAATATAGATTGCAAATATATCAAAAAATATCGGTGCTACGAGCTCGTCTACGGCTACGAGAGCTACGGCGCTACGGTGCTACGAGCCTGCTACAGTATTTCTCGGTTCACGCTCTCGTGGCAGAAATTTCTTGGCATATATTTCGCGCTTGTTACGTCAATGTTTTTTTCTTATCTAATATAATAATAAAGAAAAATGTATGAGTCATAAAAAGATTGTCTCTTATCCAATTCTTTCTAAGACTTGAAAATAATTGAAGATTTTCGATTGTGATTTGTTCATAAATTCTTCGATTTATTATTTTGTATTTACAGATATTGACGTAGTTTTTAGTGAAATTGAGTGGATTGGAGTGATTGGGTTTATTGTTTTTGCCGTAAGAAATACTTACTGATAATTGTATAACCTACAAAAAATATGAAAAGTATATTTTTTGTTTGTATTTTCGAGATTGATAACTCTGAGATTCTTTTGATTTGCTTGTTTTTTTTAGGCTAAGCTTTATGCTGTTTACTATCGATCTGATTGACAATAATTTTAATTTGGCTATTTTTATAGGCCATTATTTCATCATGGTAGGTTCATCATCAAATGGGGGTGAAAGGGTATGGGCAGATACTCCACCACGCGTGCCCACTGCGGATCGGTGGAGGTAGGCTAGTGGTCAACCTACTGTTGGAATTTTTCAAGCCACCTAGGATACATCCAACTAGCTTAATGACTATCACAATTAAGTGATAACTGGGACCAACGGCTTTACGTGCCTTCCGAAGCACGGAAACACTCGATTTGAAATACCACTAGACGGTCACCCATCCAGGTACCGACCACGACGACAGGTGGTGTGTGGTGGTATAGAAAGCCAGAACTATATCTAATTTGGAAAGTACACAATATACATGAATTACTTAAAATAACTTCACTTGAGGTATTTTTCTATGTCCGAATTATAATTTCACTTAATTAATAAATTCCTGGGAAATTAATTGAAAGCATTCCATAAACTTCACTCATTTGTTTCATTGAACAATGTGAACGTCAAATTAGTGCGAAAGTATAATTTGTTATCAACTCATAACAAATTCATAACTATTCAAAACTTAACCATTAAACTTAACTAATTCTAAGTTTCGACCCCGACGGAACGCTATATTATTTTATAACTTTGATTTTATGGGTCATAAAATTGTCCATTGAAATAACTATAATGACACATGGCGTGACCTGTGGGTGGGTTATGGGAAATAACTTGGCAGGTGTTTTTACTTCGGAAAGTTAGAAGTTACGACGCCATTAGGGTTCCATTTTGCGATTAAACTTTAATTACACCAAAAAGAGTTGCTATGGTTACCGGACAACTGTTATTTTTACCGTTTATAGCCCTTTATTTGACCACAATCCCATCTTGGTAAGTAAGGTGATTTACCCGATGGTGGTAAGCATACAAAGCCTAGAAGGTACTGGCTCTCAAGTGCAGCCAGTAGGCGCAGTTGGTTAAGAATCCACCTATCGCCCTGCAGGTCGTGGTTCCAATTGCCACACAGGCAGGACATGCATTTGTGTGCATGAACATGTCTGTATATCCTGAGTCTGGGTGTAATTATGTATATTAAGTATGTATTTACAAACAAAAAGTGTATGTATTATATCAGTTATCTGGTTTCAATAGTACACGCTCTGCTTAGTTTGGGATCAGATGACCGTGTGTGAGGAATGTCCCAGGATATTTATTTAATGTATTTTTTTTAATAAATACTAAAACCTTAATCCGTCACAATGCAATAGTTCAGTTTAAATAAGAGGTCTCTTGTCGCACTACGTCTCTTTCGACACATGAATGAATATGTGCTGTCAAAATCGACCTATTAGGTTGTGACGAGTTTATTAATTTTAGAAAAAACATATTTTCATGTTCGTAACTATTTACCCTCAGTGACAACCTTTCAAAACATACGAGCTGATATATTTTGATATTATTTCTTACAATACAATAACCTCTCAATACATTCTTGTAACCATAGAGTAAGAATTTGAATAGAGTGATAGCGGTACAACATTACCTTGAGCGAAGCGTGAGCAGTAGCAGTGCATATATATCTATATATATTCATAGATATATCGTGCACTAGTTGATTTACTGTCAGAAAAAGTAGCAATTAGAGTTCCTTGTCATTTGTTCTCGGTAAAAGTACCTATCGATCAAAATCAATGTATTTAGTCGTTCAAACTATGAACGCGGATTTAGTTTCAAGGCAGCGTTGATCATACCCGTGCATCACGGCACATACTTTAGTTCAATCACTCTATTAATATTATATCTCTATGCCTGTAACCTTTATCACAGAACTTTTGAAGACAATGATCATTGAATACATTTAAGAAAACTTATTAAAAACTAAATTTAAATTACCATTCAGAAGCAAACAATGCCACTAAAAGAAATATCAAAGTAACAAATATAATAAGTGAATTTTAATGTTCAAAGAAATCTTAAATTAATTGATAAAAACTTCAATCAGTAATTCCCAAAATCACTTGCCTCAGAATCAAATAGAAATCCAACATTAAAAGTAACATTAGAGGTGGTCACCCCCTCCCCCTGCGAAGACGGGCGACAAATGACGTCATCAATTCTAGACCGCCCCTGAGCCTGAGATATTGAGGATAGTGTGTTTGATGGCAGTTTTAGTATCTCGCTGATTATGAGGTATTGATCATTTTGATGGACCATTTTTGTTGTTTTAGTGCCTGGAGACTAGTAAATAAGAATTGCTTTTTTATTTATTGATCAATTTGGAATTATCTTGCATAGGGATACGTTTTTTTTTTTTTCTTTTTTTTTTTGGGACTTTTATCCTATAAGGATATGTCAGTCCCATAGGGATACGTTGTCGTGGTAAAATAAGCAACAGAAAGTATATGACTGTGCCTATCTCTTGTGGTGCCGTTAACGTTTTAAAATTAGGCTTAATTTTGAGAAAAGATGTCTGGAAGTAGCTTCACTCTGCACAAGAGCGCATTGTATGAAAGCCAGTAGATTATAATCCTCTAATTTTGAACTATGTTTTTTATGATTTTATGCTTGGGTATTTTACAAGCTTTATTTAACTTGCAATGTATATGTAACTATGTTCGGGTCGAATCTTGCAAGTCGAATTTCACCTTCTCCTAGTGGTCGGATTGATTTGATATTTGGTTTAAATTAGTATATTGGATGACAATGCAAGTACAATCAACAAAAAGTACAGTCACAAAAAAAACTTATCACTTAAAAATTGCCAATATGGTCAGTTTGTCCAAAAAATTATTACTTCAGTAGCTTTGACCTTCATAAGTGCACTTTACTAGAACCTTATTTGAATAAATGTCTTTGAGATGTAATCCTCTAAAATTAAAGCTAAATATTTTTTCCTTAGGGAGCGCGCTCACTGCGAAGGCGCGGTCGGTGTGTGATGTTTGTGCGTACCGCGCCCTTGACTCGACTTTCGTTTCTGTTTGCGACACGCCTTAGAATTTTCATAATAACTAACTTTAATAGCTTATTATAATTATTTATTCAAGCGCAAACGCAAACAAAACCATAAGAGAAAGTTAATATTAGATCAAATAGAACAGTTACATTAAATATTTCATTAAAATATTACATTCAAAGCACTTAAAGTCCATTAGAAATATAATTTCACTCCCATTTATTAATAAGTCCGGTTCATTAAAAAACTATTACGTACTAAGTAAAGCTACATCAGTGTAATTAAGTTTCATACGAACATAGAAATCTTAACTGATATTTAGAACTACCTTTAAGAATACTCAATTCGCCATACTTTTCATACAAAACCTCTGTACTTATTATGGCGTTGTTAAACATTTTTCGTTAGATGTTTTGAACAAATTAGTATCTTGTGCATTATATCTAGCCGTGTATCTAGGCGCAATAAAAAAAAAAAGTGTGAAACAAATTCAGTAAAAGCCTCCAAAAAACAGAGTTTTTGTTCAAATTTTACCTGAACTTTGGCCATATCTAATGTACCTATAAATTCTAAAAGTAAAGAAAACATTTAGATACCAGGCTTGCAAATGTATTCGACATTTTAAATAACTAACTTTTTTTTCACAAACTTGTAAGATTTTTTCACAAGAAGTATACGCCTGGAACAAGTTTTATGATATGCGGAATCATGAATGACGACATAGCGAAGCGGCCGCGAGTGATCAGCGGAATTTACCGACTGATAATCGACGGCTCTGATGCGGTCTCTCTTTTTTTTGCAGTCAAACATTACGTTGGATGAAACAATAAGCTTTTAGACTATGCTTGCGTTGAAGTTGCGCCGGCCACAGAGGGCCGCTTTAAGGTAAATAGATCAGTTAAGAGGTCGAGCAAAGCGATTATTCGCTCAAAGAGCAGCTCGACTGCGGAAGTACCTCCATCTTATAAAATATCGCAGCAAAATTAAATCAAATTTGTTATCTTCTCGCTCATGAGTGGCGGTCGCCAGAGCTCATTGGAGAGGGGGAAGGATCGGTAACTCGTGAGTGATGCTTCGTGTGTTGCAAGCGTACTTATGGCTACGTTAACCGTTTACCATCAGGCGGGCCGTATGTTTGTTTACCGACTTAGTCGTATAAAAACCGTGAATGTAGTTACATCGCAATAAATAACATAATCGGAGACTCGATTCCCGCAATGGACGAACTGTTTACATACCTACCTACAAGTTTGTACGGAACCCTCGGTGCGCGTGTCCGACTTGCACTTGGCCGGGTTCTTTTACATATCCCACTTCTGTAAATATACTTATTATTAACATTTCTATGGCTATGTACAGTGATCTTATTGTAATTCAGGACGAATAGTAGTAATAAGTTTCAACAAATTCTTTGACCTTTTTATTCTCTAGCACAATTCTCGCACGAATGAATTTGGAATATTTAATAGCAATTACGGGGCGAATTTGTCTTTAATTTTACTCTTTTGAGACCTATTTTTGTGGAGGAAGGTATTTTTTATTTGTTTTGAATTACGTGGAATTTTGGTGTGATATAAGCTGTGTCTAAATGAAAATACAGGACAAAATAAAAATTGGGGTTTTGACGAAAAAAAAGTTTTTTTTTTATACGACCAAGTCGGCAAGATATCTTGCGGCCCGCCTGATGGTAAGCGGTTACCGTAGCCATATATACGCTTGCAACACACGAGGCATCGCTCACGCGTCCCCTCGCCTATGATCTCTGGCGACCTTATTCACGCGCAGGAACACAACTTCACACAACATAAAGATATTTGGCTGCGGTATTTTGTAAGGTGGAAGTACTTCCCCAGTCGAGCTGCTCTTTGAGAGAATAAACGCTATGCTCTAACTCTCCTATAAATATAATATTTTAATTTATTAAGATTGTTTAATTTGATCGAAGTCATCTTTTATTTCTCCATCATGGTTTTGCCTCAGTAAACTGAGGCAAAACCATGATGGAGAAATAAAAGATAGGTTTGTACAAGAAAATAACTGAAAAAGCTCTTCATGGCTGGCAATGCATTGTCCTGTCACAAATATTCATAGGGGGGCGACGGTCGCATACCATCAGCAGGGCTATTTTAAAACGCTCGGATTCGATATCGGAAACGGATTCAAAAACTATCGAGGCGATTATCCGCAATTGCTATTTTAATTTGCGAATTCGAATATTTTTGATGTTTCTTTATGGAAATATCAATTCGATTCATCGAAAAGTTTTCGGAAATAGAAATAGCAATTGCTGAAATTCGCCTCGGAAATATTTGAATCCGTTTCCGATAGCTAATCCGACGTTTTAAAATAGCCCTGCTGGAGTACTAACATAACGAAACCTATCCTAACCTAAATTTTGCCATATCATTAGTATAACCGTATTAATACATACCATGATAAAGTTCCGTACAGTCTACTCATGAAAAACTCTCTTAAGAATATCGGAAAAGCCTTCAAAATCTTATAACACTTAATAATCTTTCCAGTTCGTTCGTTTCTAAGAAAACCGTGAAAATAATTGGCATAGAAAATCACCGCAAATGGCCAACCAAAGCCGTTCAAATTGATTGCAGCTTTCATCCCCTGCCCTCTAATTTATTATCATTCACATCCCTGTTTCAGTACCTCTTAGTTCTACATGGACGCTTGTAATAAGGTCCATATTGCTAAAGCAACTGCTAACTAAGGGGACATGACTTTACCTTTGAGTAGGGTAACCATGCAATCTCTCGTGTATGTCTCAGTTCTTGTTTCTTAGAAACAGAAGACAAATGTTACGAAGTTAATGGAATAATTTGAGAAGATTCCGAAATGAAACTTAATTATACCGCCAATTAACAGGTATCAACAGTCTATACGTGTTTCAACTGCTTGACTTGGGAAAATATAGTTGGGATATGGGTGCTAGATTAACTGTGTTAAATGAGGTAGGTAGGCCAAGGCGGATTTATTTCTCCGCATCTTTTCAACGTTGATATCAATTTTTGATTAAGGACCTGAGAAGCAACATTGGTTGACGAGAAGGGAGGATATGTTGCTGTTCAACCCCTCATTCAAAAGCTTCGAACTGTTTCGAACTGTGCGGGCTCAAAGGAGCTTTCTTCCGCGGACGGTCAGATTGTGGAATGAGCTCCCCGCCGTGGTTTTCCCAATGGAGTACAGCATGGGGTTCTTCAAAAAGGGCGTGAAGAGATTTCTTCAGGGTCGGCAACGCGCAAGTGATGCCCCTGGTGTTGCAAGCGTCCATAGGCTACGGTAACTGCTTACCATCAGGCGGGCCGTATGCTTGTTTGCCACCTTAGTGGTATAAAAAAAAAAAAAAAGCCTAAAGTTGCTTTGCACTTGGACAAAAGTAGAATGATAAGAATATTGAAGCAATGGTATTTAAGTCGAGGAGAGGAATGGAGAATATGGCCGAGGTTAAATTGCATTGCTAAATAAATAACACACACATTTTTTATATATATCATATGGGATTGCGTTTGGCCACTAACCCACCCATAAAGGACGATGACGAAGCCTAAGATGGAGCACGCTTATCCAGATCTATTTACTCTGGCCTTGAAAGTTCCTAAATTATAAGCAGACAGAAGATTCTCCTAGATTGTAAAGTCACAAAACAGACGCCAGAAGAATGATGTAAAAATAGGGGATGGTGGAATAAGATTGAATAATTCCTGCGCACACTCTCTAAAATATATCCTGTAGAAAACAGCAAGGTGCGATGGGCCACCTTACTTCGATGGTTAAGTCTCGTGAATTTCACCTTAATTAAGGACTCAACTCTGATGAGTCTCCTGCTACGGCGCTCTATTGAGTCAAACGCGAACTGGTGTTTAGCGGATCCATCCCAGAGATGGCAGCAGTACTTCATGGAAGAGTGCTTTATAAAGTTTTAGCCAGATGCGAAGAATGTCTGAAGCTGTTTCTGCCTTCGACTAGATAAATGGCCTTTGATACCGAAAGTTTATTTATAAAATACAATTCCCATTCAATTCAAATATTGTGGTCTCCATCTTTAAGTACCGATACCTAATGCTCGTTGACCTTCGGTGGAGGAAGTGCCCTCCGGTTGTATATCGATATTCCATTTCATACTGCGTTGTTACTGATAAAGTCGCGACAAACGTCACATAAAAGTTGTATAAAAGTAACAGAAATCATCAGTTACGTAGCAGCAATTTATACGATATTCGCCTTCGCTCAGACCCTTTTGATGTTATAACTTTTGAAGATCGTATTTTTTCACACGGATTGTTAAGTAACTTGTGATGAAATTGCTCCTTGTTAAGTGACCGATAAGATTTGGTCATTATTTAAAAATTAACTTTTTTTTTCTTTCATTCTTATCGTTCATATAATATTGTTATATCATTGTTATTAGTACGTGCGCCAAAAGATCATGTACGCGCCGAGAGTGCAGCTGCTGGAATCGAGCCGCAACGTCAACTTCAAGGCGTTCGTGGTGCGAGTACCAACATGTTTTCTGCACCTCGTCATGGAAGAGGACTTTTGGCCGCAGGACGTGGTGTTCCGTCGCTTTCGCGGACAGGTGCCACACGATCGCACAAAGACATAGTGCTGTAGAGTTCAGTAACACAGGCTAACAAAAATGCTTTATTATAATACTTATGGTAGTTTGTATGGCATATACCTATGCGCCACAAGTAGCCTGAACATAAACTTATAATTATTATCGGCTATTTTTCGGCTTGTGTTTGATAATATCATTATGGTACGTAATCTGATGAACAATATTCAGTGTTGCGTATAGACACCGGCAACGCCAGAAGCACTGCGGGTACATGGCAACGCTGCCAACTCGGCAAAAACATGAACTTTTAGCTTTATTTCGTTTGTTTTCTACTTTATAACATAAAAGCTTTGTTTCATCACACAATAGTTCTATTATTTAGAGACTTCAGTTTCAAACAAAGCTTTATTATTCATAACTTTTGACATTTTGTGTTACGAATTAAGGTAAACAAAAATAATTGATGTTCAAACCGTTGCTGTTTAAGTGTTGTAAAAAACACTCTTTTGTTACCTACGATATCTGAAAAAGATGAAACCTCGTTTGCTTATTTAAATTGTTTTACAGATAATAAGCTATGTAAGATACATTTGAACTATGTTATTATTATATTTGAATTTAACGAAAATCTACCCTCTATATGACCCGAAACTTAATTTGTATTCAAGTCTCCTTTATAAGACTTCGTCAATAATAAATAAAGGTGCTTGGTTCAGTTCAAAGGTGACCTGAGTTACAAAAGACAACAATGTTTTTCAGTTCATTTCAGAGAGGTTGTAACGTTAATAAGCGGTACGGAACAACCCAGTTTCAACACCTTCTTTCCGGGATCATTTTTCTTTGAGTTTGTTTTTTCTTTATTAAGATACGAGCTTACTTTGACGTCCTCTCAACAGATGAAGTGAGGACCTACTTGGCAATTGCTTGCTCAAATTTATTTTTTACTGGGGTGCTTGTATTTAATTTTTTTGTCCACCATTTGCATTGGGTTGTTAGAGAATAACAAATGCACATAACAAATCTGGGGGCACTGGGGCATATTTTGATGAAGGTGTAGAATTTGTGATGTTAGGGCTTCTAGAGTTATGGCGTGTCGAGTTATACACTTGGCTCTACATGAGATCTGATAGTTTTTGGACAGTGCGAGCCATATGGTCTTGGCAACATTTTACATGAAAATATTTTTGGTGGAATTAGTTTTACAAAATCTTTTTTATATTATGAAAATATTGGCGATATTATACACCAATACTTTTTAAGCTTTCGCGAACTAAATTCATAGTAATATTAATGTATCGGGTTTTGATGATAAATCTGTGCGCGAATAGACCCGATATATTAATATTACAATGACTACACCATCAGTAATAATAATAAATTTATTAGGGTTCAGTGGTATCAGGATTCAGATCTTCGTAGTGCAGGCAATAAAACAACGTAATACCACAGAATTAATAATATACTACGTACAAGTAATACGCTGTCGCTTTGGAAGAGTCCCGTATGAGGAGAAGAAGCGATACAAGAAACTCCTCATGGGTCCGATTGGTGCATCATATACATTTTATTATGATCATCGAAGATATGGAACTCCTAAACGGAAAAGAGCTCAAACACCATGATTGAAGCATTTTATTCAATATTGTCGACAATTTATCAATAATTATGCACATCCTCATATAAAACTCAAAATTCAGAAATAAAAAATTCAGCGAAATATTTTCTATGAAACACGTCGTGCTCATTCGATGACCTCAAAACAAAGTCAGGTTAGAGGTATTTCATAGTAGTAGTGTACTTTGAAGGCGGTAACTTTTTTTTGTTAATTTAAAACTTACTGATCCAACCAAAACGCTTACGCTACATTGTACGCTCATTCACTTTTTATAAAAACACTAGCTGCCCGGTGCGACTTCGTTCGCGGGGTGCTACCTTACCCTGTGGTGCTACCATACCCTAAACTACCCTACTCTACCCTACCCGATCTAAACCATCCAGGGCGTCACCCAAACACATACAAAAAAATTCAACTGTACGTGTGTTTGTCACTGCATTCCTCCTAAATGGCTGAACAGATTTGAATGTTTTTTTTTGTATGCATTTGGGTGACACCCTGGATGGTTTAGATTCACAAATCAGCCCGGCAGATGGCGCTGCAGTCGGTAGCTAGGTTATATTATCGACTGCAGCGCCATCCGCCGGGCTGATTTGTGAATCTAAACCATCTAGGGCACCACTTAAACGCATACAAAAAAAACATTCAAATCGGTCCAGTCGTTTAGGAGGAATTCAGTGACTTACACACGTGTAGTAGAAATAAAACTTGATTGTGTTGTTAGTGTTTTACAATCCTTATACCATGTGCTAACCAAGTCGGTCCAATGATACGTTTCTCCGACATTTATAAACCACCAGATATGACATCGTCAAAGACCCGGACTTTGAACTAATACTTCAGCATTCCGAAACTAATTTTCTGCATAAAAATCAACGGTAAGAATTAAAAAATCCATTTTAAAATCCGAATCTTTCCTTGTTCTAAATAGGCAAAGTGCTCTGAACGCTGGCGGCAATGCCACGTTGGACGGCAATTACTTATCCAATGTTGCTCGCATACACCAGCCAGGTCACGTGACACTTTCAGCCTCAATATTGGATAGGTAGGGTTGCCATAACTTCTAGGAATCAATACGGGAAGCATTAATAACGCCGAAATGCAGCGTTTCAACCACAGCAAAGTATTTTTATTTATTTCATTAAATTATTTTTATTTATGTATTTTTTTGTCATCAGTTACACTCTGATCACAACCATAGCATCAAAATTATCATAGAAAAAAAAATACCTATCTAAATCAATGTTAAATGCGAAGTAGTATGTACCTAATTTTTTATATATTTATTGCCCAGACAGTGTCGAAAAATTCAAAATACGGGACTTGTAGCAATACGGGGCACAATGGTCAAATACGGTGACAATCCTGTATATATGGGACGTATGGCAACCCTATGGATAGGTGTCCATTTACATCAACATCTCAGACATATAGTGCTTATAATAATTAATTTAATTAATTATTTTTCTTTAATGATTCATCCTATAATAAAGGTTTAAATGTTTCTGAAATTTAATAAGTACTTCATCAGTTAGTAGAGTGATACAATAGGTTTTTTAATAGCCATTATACAACAAAACTCGCGAGACGCGTTGCATATAGAGCACGGAAATTCTCTCCTGTTGAAATATAGTGGTGTAGTTTTAAAGACTCACATAAATCGTTCTCCATGCCTTGGACGTTTTTACCTTCTCCTTTTTCCAATGATATATTCCGTTTGAAAACGGATTTTGAATTTCGAACGAATTGAAACCAAACTTTAAGAGACAAACGAAATTCGAAACAATTCGTAAGCATATAGTTGAAAATTTTATGTTGCGATTTAAAGAACAACAAGTTAGGCAAATAAAGTTGTAGAGTCTGAAATAATTATGAA
Organism: Polyploca ridens; assembly: GCA_951394255.1. Classification (NCBI taxonomy): domain Eukaryota; kingdom Metazoa; phylum Arthropoda; class Insecta; order Lepidoptera; family Drepanidae; genus Polyploca; species Polyploca ridens. The sequence goes on along the minus strand of OX596269.1, from coordinate 4,026,078 downwards.
CTCACGTCGCGAAATGTAGGTTACCCAGATGGAGTTGGGAGACTCATTTTGAATATCTTTAGAGCGTAAAATTGAATGTTTCGAGGTTACAACTCTGTTCTTAACTTTGATGCGTAAACTCTTTAATCTGGTGAATGTCGTTAATATTAATGAGCTGGGACCTTTATGTGAGCAATTTTTTTTATCTCCACTATCATACTTTCCATAATATGCTTAATTTGGGATCAGATGGGTATAATGTAAAAAAAAAGTCGGAGGAGTCCAAGTCTCAAGTTCCTTTCCTAAAACGATGTCTCCTACTCTCAAGACCTCTTTAATCTATCTACTGTCCGTTCCGTTAGCACATATTTCCATCAAAGATCCTGCTAAATGTAGATTCAGCAAAACTGTGACCAGTGTACAGCTTCGAATTGGTAATCCTAATGGTGCGTTTACGCTATGCGAACCGAGCAACAGCCGAGCCGCTCTTCGTTCGTCGATCGCGATATCAATCCCTGTGTTCATCAAAAAAACTGATAAGAGAGGTGGAGCGTAGCGTTTATTCGCTCAAAGAGCAGCTCGACTGGGCAAGTTCGTCCACCTTACAGAATACCGCAGACAAATAACTTTATGTTGTGTAAAGATGTGTTCCTGCGCGTGAGTAAGGTCGCCAGAGCTCATAGGTGAGGGGGGAAAGGTCGGTAACGCGTGAGCGATGCTTCGTGTGTTGCAAGCGTACATATGGCTGCGCAACCGCTTACCATCAGGCAGGCCGTACGCTTGTTTACCGACCTAGTAAAAAAAATGGCGGAGCGCGTGCCGAACTCTCGTTCGAGGCTCACGGGACCGTAACGCTACGGACGCTACGCGAATTCGTGCTCGGCTTGTGATCGGTTCGCGTAGCGTAAACGCACCTTTATTAAGTATGTCAACTACTAAACTTACTTCACACGATTAAACACACGTTCTAAATAATAAACTTGTGTTTTAAATAATTACATTCAAATTACTTTAAAATGTAATTCAGCAATGTGTCTACTAGTCTTTGTTTGAAAATTCAATTACATTCATAGAATTCTAATGGCCCAAGGCGCTACTTTGAGCATCTCTGTCTTAGACGTCATAATATAGTGTAATGGATTCGATATCTCATTTGAATATAAGTTTGAGATCTATTTTCTTTGCATGTTAAAGTTAAAATTATGGTAAAATGATTTGGTATCGTTGGGAACGTGTTGTTAAATAAATAAATGAATTATTTGATTCCACTAGAATTCCATCACAACTAGAAGTTATTTATTAACGTACTTAGTATAATACCTTATATGTTTTGTATATTATCTTAGATTAATAAATAATATATCAATTTAAATTTAAAAAAGCAGTATATAAATTTCTATCTATATTATGTATTTCTTTCGAAAAATCTATCTTTTATACATAAATTCTCTCTTTATTTCTGGGTTTATTCAAGGCCAGAGTGCACAGGCATCTTATGGGTACGCGCAGTCCACCCTAGACCACGACTTCGCTTACCATCAGGCGGAATTGCGGTCAGGTATTTCTATAAATAAGACTATCCGTGTTAATTTTTCTGTATCCATTAATAAATGTGAACATAAAATTAATGAAAATGTGTAGGCGCGTGGCTATCTAATGAAAACACTACATCTATCCAAAGGTCCTATGTTCCTATTATAACATCCCAAAAAGTAATAAGACCACCTTATTTTCTAATAAAGCCTAAGCAGTTATTTCAGAGCGGCGCAAATTGAATAAAAGTTTCTAAAAAGCTCTTCTTTACTACGATATAAAAAGCCTTTTTCATAGTACCATGAATAGAGCTAAGGTTCGGTTCTTACAGGCTTTAAATATACCTAAGAAAAAGGTTTCTTTAGGCCCCCAATCTAATTTACTTTACTTTTTACCTTTGTGATCTTTTATTAGTTACCTACGGGACAGGAGGTTGGATAAAATTACTAAGAGACTATTATAAACTGATTTATATGGCTGTTTGCAAATATCAGGCAATATTCACGGGCCAGTTGGCGTAGTAAGATGCCACCTATCACGTCGTATCTGCATGTCATGAGTCTGGGTGTAATTATGTATATTAAGTATGTATTTACAAATAAAAAAGTAGTTTGTGTATCAGTTATCTGGTTTCCATAGTACAAGCTCTGCTTAGTTTGCGATCAGATGACCGTGTGTGAGGAATGTCCTAGGATATTTAATATTTCGATTTTCCTGACAACTACGCGTCTGCTTCCCTTCTAGGCTTATTGCTTACCAGTTTCGGCTACATCATCATTTATTTGTGAGATTGTGGTCATTAAAAATATAATATTTTCTGCATCCTAACCTTGCCAAGAACTTCATCATCATCATCATCTGCCTGCCCTGTTCCCAATCATTTGGGGTCGGTGCAATATGTACGTTTCTTCCATTCGTCTCTTCAAAAATCAAAAATCAAAAATCAAAAAGTCATTTATTCAGTTTAGGCCTTAGTAAGGCACTTATGAACGTTATGTACATACAGTTGAATTTACCACCGGTTCGGAATACACTTAAACTGAGAAGACTCCGGCAAGAAACTCAGCAAGGTTTTTTTTTTTGTGGAAGATCTTTTAATTTAATATTACAGCTTTTTTCCAAATACTTATACAATATATACATTATTATTTTATGCTTATTCGTACAATTGTCACTTAGCCAGGGGGATGCAAGTGCAGAGAGAAGCTACTACAACCATATATTCTTGTCATCCACGTAATGAGCCACCTTATAGTAGGCTTTGTCAATTAACCTCTGCTTTATGAAATCTTTGAATTTATCATAAGACATTTTAGTTACTTCGAGTGGGATTTTATTATAGAATCGAACGCAATTTCCGAGAAAAGACTTATTAGCTTTAGATAACCTGAATCTAGGTGTCACAATTTTATCTTTATTTCTTGTATTGAAGTTATGGCGGCTACTATTAATTTCAAATAAATTTAAGTTTTTACGGACAAACATAATATTTTCATAAATGTACTGTGACGGTAACGTTAAAATTTTAAATTCCTTGAATCGACTTCGTAGTGATTCGCGAGGACCCAAACAATAGATTGCGCGAATTGCACTTATCTCTCTTCTATCCGTCATCCACTCCTTTCTTACCCATATCATCTTTCACACAATCCATCCATCTCTTTTTCGGTCTTCCTCTTCCCGCATATCCATCCACTTTCATATTCTTAACTCTATTAGTGTCGTGGCTTTCATTTCTCCTCATAACATGTCCATACATACTTATAATTATTGTTTTTCCCAAACTCAAACAACTCAACCATTCGTACATACAATCCTGATCATATTTCATAGCAAGCATAAAAAATCTTAATAAAAGAACAAAGGCTTGAACAACATTGTAATGGCGTAGCTTGCATCCTCAGAGTAATGTTCGAACAAATATGCGACTCCTATATTCCACGTCGATTTACGACGCCATAAACTGCGGTAGTGCTGTCGATAGCCGAAGAAATCTAAGGAAAAACGTGTAGATGTGGTCTTTTTATAACATCGAGGAAAAATCCCTGTAGCGTAGTAATACGGAGCCATCTAATTCCGCAAATTGTAAGTGCTTTTGCACTGATTTATAACAGTACCGACCATTCACGGCATCCAATGTTTAGTGTGTCCTTGACATAGCCAAACAGAGCGCATGTGTCCTTGACTTGGCCAATCAGAGCGCATGTGTCCTTGACTTGGCCAATCAGAGCGCATGTGTCCTTGACTTGGCCAATCAGAGCACATGTGTCCTTGACTTGGCCAATCAGAGCGCATGTGTCCTTGACTTGACTAATCAGAGCGCATGTGTCCTTGACTTGGCCAATCAGAGCGCATGTGTCCTTGACTTGGCCAATCAGAGCGCATGTGTCCTTGACTTGGCCAATCAGAGCGCATGTGTCCTTGACTTGGCCAATCAGAGCGCATGTGTCTCTGACTTGGCCAATCAGAGCGCATGTATCCTTGACTTGGCCAATCAGAGCGCATGTGTCCTTGACTTGTCTAATCAGAGCGCATGTGTCCTTGAATTGACTAATCAGAGCGCATGTGTCCTTGACTTGACTAATCAGAGCGCATGTGTCCTTGACTTGGCCAATCAGACCGCTTTGTCGATGGTGCGGAATTGGCGGAATAGATTTCAAACACAATTAATGCTTCAGAGCTTCTTTGGGTAAATTGGTAGATGTAAATGCGGAAGTTTTGTAGATTTTTGTTATGGATATGGGTATGGGCAAATACCTACTAAGATTATAATCTATGGTTACAATCTTTAGGGTTTTCCTCGGGTCATCATCATCATCATCATCATCAGCCTATCAGCCTGTAATATCCCACTGCTGAGCACAGGCCTCCTTCACAAATGAAGGTGAAAGGGAATGGTTACTACTCAACCACGCGTGCCCACTGCGGATCGGTGGAGGTAGGCTAGTGGTCAACCTACTGTTGGAATTTTTCAAGCCGCCTAGGAGGCATCCAACTGGCTTAACGACTTACAATTAAGTGATAACCGGGACCAACGGCTTTACGTGCCTTCCGAAGCACGGAAACGCTCGATTTGAAATATCACTAGGCGGTCACCCATCCAGGTACCGACCACGACGTTGGTAGCTTAACTTTGCCGATCGATTAAGAACGGCTAATCATGCTACACCACGAGCGCTTCATTCCTCGCTGCTGCGCGCTGCGTTCCTCGGGTACGCCTGTAAAACCACAGGGCGAAAAACAAAAATGTTCTTCATATATTTAAGAACTCTAGAGTTTAGTGTTTAATATTCTATTATATCACATTGGTATGAAATCTTATCTTTCTCTCACTAATTGTATTCCTATTGGACGTTGGCCAATATAGTGATGTGATTTCATATAATCGATTGTTTGGCACTAGTACCAATGTAACTTTGATTGTTACTGGCTTGTTAACGTCGGCGTCGATATGTAGATGTCTTACTACTAAATAAACTCTCTGTTTTATATTTATAAGTTGTTTAATGCAATAAAGATCAATCTAAGTGAACCAATGAAGTAATGGATGCGAGTATTGTGACCAAAAAGTCTGTTAAAAGTTTTAGTTGAATGGCAACCGTTTTACTAAAGCCTTACTCGACTTGTACGGACTTCGTGAAAGTTATTTAACGTATCTCGGAACTTAATATATCTCGACATTGGCAGAAAAGTCCTAAAAGACATCAAGAAAAAAAAAAATCTTGCTATACAGGGTGGTTTTTGGTAAGCGACAAGCGACCCAGGAGCGGTAGTACAAAAAATTAATTTTCCAAAAATGGACTTAATTCCATTAAATACTGTAAATGTGTTGAGAAATACCTTATTCAATTTGAAATAAAATTACCGCAAAGTATGGTCACTAGCCACGTGCACTGACTAGAGCTAAGCGCAAGCCGCTATTGCCCCACCCCTTTACTCCCTCGCACTCCCGTTGAGTATTACGTCTATATTTAAGCTTATTACATGATTTTCAAAATAATATTATTTTTATTTTATTATTATAAAAAAATAAAGTATTTTTTTTATATTTTTTTAGCACCAGTATCAGTTGTATTATCGACCCTGAGTCGCTCGTTGCTGACCAAAACAACAACCTGTATTTTTTTGCTGATTCCAAGTCTCCTAGTATCTAATACTAGCATGATCTACGGATCTTCTTCGATTCTCCATATTCAAAACTCGATACTTAACACAGTTTAATAGATAAACTATTGAATTAAAATTTATTGGGAACAATATATTTGCCACAAAACATTTTTTTTTTGTTATTAATGGTGGAGAGTCGTATTAAATCTAATTTATCTAAAAAAACTAACTTCGTGAAAATTCCTTTATCAGCAGAGCTCTTCTCTTTATTTTTTCGTTCCCAAAGAAATATTCTCGCAAGCCTCAGTAATTTGATTTATTACTTCACATTCCTCACACTTAATAAAGCATCCCAGAGAGGACGCAGTTCTAAACTAGCTCCAAGAACGGATAAGATGGATAGTATGCTTTTACACAGTTCAGAGTACACAGATATGTATCTTCTTTAAATTATAAAACGCAAGGTCTTTTTTCCATTACTGTTTTTGTGATGGTAAGCGGTTGCCAATTGACATTTGCAACACCAGGACTAGTCGTCGACCCTGCAATAATCTCTTCGCATGATTTTGAAGAACCCCATACTGTACTCTCTTGGGAAAACCATGGTGGGAAGCTCATCCTACAACCTGAGCGTCCGCGGTGGGAAGCTCCTTAGTACCCGCTCAGAGACTTTTGGTTCTAATGTGTAAAGATGAGTAAAGACAAACAATTCCTCAGAATTGTACAAGCTGTAGAACTCAGATAACGAGGCAAAGTCTCTTCTCAGATTATGGCTCTAAACCGCTTGTGAGCTCGGGATCGTCGACAATTCTATAGGTTATGCTGCTGAACCGAATCAAGCCTAGGTTGGTATCCAGGTGCCCTCGCCTATAGATTATAAGTTCAGAATCAATGCTCTGAGCTTTCACAGGATACCAAGGTGTTGTGTTAGTAAACGGAAATAGGTAGTGATATAGAGAAAGAAGTCAAGACAAAAACGGGTGAAGCCACAGCCTTTTTTCTGAATTCTAATTAAACTGTAAGACCTCAATGTTAAACCGTATAATTTATAAAGCAAATACATTTTAATAATTCTATTATATTCTGTTTTGTATTATTGAATCCAAACAAAGATAAACAAAATGTTATTATCCCGTCACTATCATGTACAAAGTAATCAAGCAGTAAACCAAACTCAATAAACAAACGCCACCGCCAATCTAATATCGTAAAATGCAACAATATTGCAAGCGATTTTTGGCAAACGTTACACTGTGGTGTACAAATATTTGCACGAACATTGGCCACACGTCTGCCAACACCATTCAATTCATGTCGTATTCAAACATTGAATTATGGACCGCAAGCAGCTTAGGGAAGATGTTATGGGGTACAGAAGGGGGTAGTGGATTCGTGGTTATATTTATTTTATAGGCTGAGGTGTAACGAAAATGTTATTTTAGGTATTCATTGTTTTTACTTTTTGTTTTTCCACAAGCTTACCATAAAGTGATAATGCGGCCAAATGTGGTTAGCACAAGAATTGGCTCTCAAAGCTTGTTTCTGAAATATCGATAGGTGCTTGGAGACAGATTTGTAACTTGAGTGTATTAACGATCTATGCATAAATTGAAACTTTGGATTCTTTTTTATTTGTAAACCGTTAAATAAAATAAACATATTGACTATGCTTTCTCATAAAAAATGCTAAACCACCAGATGACCGAACCTGGTGCGGCCGAATCAAACTTGCTTTGGTGTCGAACCATGTTCGATCTTGTGGCGAAGGTGGTCATTTCTAACACCGCAACCCACCGTGCTAGCCGAACCAAACCATGTTCAATGGTTCGGCTACACCAGTTTTGGTGTCTAGCGATGCCTTAATACTTAGGTATGTTTCGACAACTTAGTAATTTTTGACTAAATTTCTACTTCAAAGTAAAAAGCTCTCAGCTAACGTGTGAAACAGCTGATACTGACGTTTGTATTAAACATTATGTAGATAACGTTGCCACAAAACATGCGGCCTGTATGGATATTAACTTGACCCAAAAATTATGCGGATCACTCACTCACTAGTAAGGGTCGTGACTTAGTGGACGACGGACTCGGGTTTTTTTTTCTTACTTTCTGGCAATCTAGAATACAAATATGCCTACAGTGCTTTTTTTTCCATTATTTTGGATTTAGAACTGTCTCTGCTTCTACGATTTTTACAGGCTTTTAATTAACTTACAATGAATGTATGTAACTATGGGGGTGGAATGTTGCAAGTCGAATTTCATCCACTTCCAGTGGTTAGATTGACTTGAAATTTGGTATACATTAGTATATTGGAAGACAATGCAAGTACAGTCACAAAACAAGCTTGTATTTTTTTTTCTAACTAAAACTTATTTTTTATTGATAGTAATTAAATTGGCACACAAAAGAGTATGTTTAGAGGTTCTTTTGAGACTCTTATTAAATCAAAAATATTAAAATTAAACTACCACCATCATCGTCGTCCCTGCGTGCATCCCAAACGCAATCACTTGGCATATTTGATTATAAAAAAACTTGACTTGAAATGCTGGTATTGATTTAAGGTTAACTTTGTATTAAAAAATTCAGGGACACTTAAAAAAATTCTTGTTTATAAATAACTATAAAAGGATACTATCCATAAATAGCACAATTTCCAACTATAATGTAATCCCAAGTTTCCAAAGATTCGATCTAAACCTAAGAAGTTCTTTCAAGGGTACATTTGATACATCAATTACGTTTAAAGGGTTGATAAAGGCCCATCATCCAATTTCGCACACTTGAAACTTTGAGGGGTTAAAATGAAGTTTTCCCGAGTTGAATTCTGAGAAATGAGCGAACAAAAAGTTTTGGAAATGTCGTTCTCGTGATTTCTGTTGTGACATACGGCGGATTTAACGATGGAAAGTGTTTATTCAATGGTATATTAATATATAGTCCACCCATGACCACGGTCAACGCAAGTTGGTCGAAAACCAAGGTTAGTTAAAATCATATTTTGATTATAATCTGTACGCGAATTGTTCCGATATATAAATATATAACCATGAATTTGCAGCTGACTTCATTTTATTAAAAATAATGGGAAAAATATTTATTTTTTCGTAAAGTTTTTAGTAAAAAATATTTCACATAATAGGCTACTTTCCTGGAAAAAACTAATTAGTCCTTCATTTACATTATCAAAAAAAATTACACTTTTTAGTAACAACTGACGTCACGAGCCCCCACTCCCGAACTTAGTCGCGCTTTATCTTCGTCAATTGTTAATGATTTGGTAAAGTAAAAAATACGTGTCCAATATTTTTTGATAATCTAACTGACTAATTAGAATTATTATATTTTTACCCAGCAACATCCCTATTATAAATAATTTTCATTAAGAAAACTATTTTTTTACACGTGTTTGATGATTATTAATCCCCGCTAAAAGTGCCTCCGTTGTTATAATATACAATGGAGGTTCGTGTTCCTGCAACTGACACGCTATCCGCTCCTCTTATGTAATAAAACCATAACTTTAATCCACATTTACTGGGCCAGCCAAATTAACAATATACGTCCTTTTGGCTCGTCCCTTCAAAACATAAAGTCGAGCGCCCTTGTTACACTACGGTGTTGCTACATTTTAAATTATTTACATAGTTACCCATTCTTTAATAATTCTAGAATATGCACCAGTGTCCACGTCTTCGCTCCAGCCCCATGACCTGACTATCTCAGAAAGGTGACCGCATTGGATGTGGGTGGCAAAGAACAACAGTTCTTGTTGTAAGTCAAAAAAGAATGAAAGACCGGTAAAGATATAATATTATTGTTTTAAGACATCATCATCATCATCATCATCATCATCATCATCATCATCATCATCATCATCAGCCTATAATATCCTACTGCTGAGCACAGGCATTCTTTCACAAGGTGAAAGGGAATGGGCAATACTCCACCACGCGTGCCCAGTGCGGATCGGTGGAGGTAGGCTAGTGGTCAACCTACTGTTGGAATTTTTCAAGCCGCCTAGGAGGCATCCAACTAGCTTAACGACTATCACAATTAAGTGATAACCGGGACCAACGGCTTTACGTGCCTTCCGAAGCACGGAAACGCTGGATTTGAAATACCACTAGGCGGTCACCCATCCAGGTACCGACCACGACAGGCGTAGCTTAACTTTGCCGATCGATTAAGAACCTAAAAATTATTGAATCGGCTCAGTTTTTGAGGAGGAAAATGGGGAAAACGAATCGTCGATTTCGTAATTTTTTTGTGAATAAATCGGTCCGAGCTGCAGATGTCCTTATCGCATAGCATAGCGGCATAGCGCGACGGCAATAGTTTCTTCAAATACCTATTTTTCAAATTTCTCGCAGCTAGGAACCCCTCTTAAGCACAACATATTTTTCCGCTAAATACGGAGTATACATATTTGTTCTTCCCATTTGGGGAGAGACAAGGAAATACGTCATACCCGTAAGGCATGTTGGAAATAAATGATGTCATCTACTGATCTCAGGTGTTCTCCATATCCTTCTTTTTTATACTACTGAAATGCATTCGGGTCGCTTAATGGTAAGTGGTTCCCGTAGCCTATAGATGCTTGCAAAGCGGTACCTGCAAAACCTTTGTTAAAGAACCCCATACTGTACTCCGTCGAAACCACGGCGGGGAGCTCATTCTACAGCTTAAGTGTCCGTGGTAGGAAGTTCCTTTGAAACCGCAAACTGCGAGAGCATTTTGGTTGCAATGTGAGGATTGATGGCGGATAAATAGCCTACGCCAGGAGCAATTAATTGATTCTGTGCTATTTAAGAATGTTTAGCAAAATTCTCAGTAAACAATGAAACATTTACTTAGTATTATAAATAGTTGGGTACTCTTGCTGAAATACTGTTTGTATGCAATTAAAACTAGCAGCAACATTAAATTGCAAAAAACTAGGACAATCATTCAAATGATTTTATGTGGAGGCTTACTGCTGGTGCATAAACTACAGAGGTACAGAGTTTTGATCAATTTATTTTCGTTTCAAATTTTATTTGCGTCGATAAAAAACAAATGACAAAAAATATTTTTTTCCACAATATCGTTAGGCTATCCCTGTTTCAGTGACAAACGGCTGTCGAACCGCGCAATATGGGGAAAATAGGACAGGACGTGTTTTGCATATAAATACATTGGTTCCGTATAAACAGTCTTAAATTTATTACTGTCTGTGTTGGGAAACGTGTTTTATTTTAAATATATTTTTAGTACCTTTTGCTATCGGTTTTCTTTGTTTTTAAGTAAAATATAATTTACTGTCATCTTTCAAAAGGTTACGGCGCCGTTCCCACAGACACAGTTCTGGAGTTCCGAGTTCCGAGTTCTGCATTTCGTGTTGATTATTGTGCACACAGCAAGCAGTCTAGAGTTCTAGAGTTCTGCAATATTCGCTACTGATCGCACATCATACACTTTTTTTACTTTCAAAGGCCCCACATAGCTTACAGTCAACGCGGAATGCAGAACTCGGAACGCGGAACTCTAGAACTCTTCTCTGTGGAATCGGCGCCTAATTCTTTTACTGATAACAAAATATCTTTATTTAAAAGCTTAGTCTGGTAGAGTTACGTTTGAGCCAATTGAACAAAAGTAACCAGAATTAGTTAACAGTCTATACAGAACTAAGATTAAGATTTAAAGCGAAGTTCAGCGACATTTATTTCACCAAAATTTAGATCTAGGTAACCTAACTTTTAGATCTCCAAACATATTGGATTTTATCAAGTTATTTACGGCGATGTTGTTGTCAGTGCGATTAGAATATAAATATTATGTAATGAATCTAAGCTTATTGCTTTGCTCTTCTCAGCAAATGCCACCTTCCGAACCGGTATTAGAGTCAGACTTTTCATAAGTATCTGCGAAGGTCTATTTGAATAAATAATTTTGAATTTTGATGATAGCTCAGTGCGAGTGACGTCGAATGCCTAGATAACGGTCCCGGGTTCGAATCCTACAATTAGTTTGAACTTTCGGTGAAGGAAAATATCGTGAAACCATAGCACTGTGTACTTTGTAGTACCCGCCTGGCCGTTTACCACCCTCGAGTTGAAAATCTGTCGCCAAGTACCTATCGGTGTGTTCCGACAGCTGCACATGAGAACCAGTTGCATCTAGGCTTTGTGTGCTTACCAACTTCGGCCACATCATGACTTACTCACTCACTTAGTAATCAAATCCTGATCTGATGACAATGGGGCCAAACGGGAAGCGTATCCTTTCAAATAAAAAAAGAATTTTCCAAATCGGTTAATAAATGACGGAGTTATGAGGTAACAAACATAAAAAAAAAAAAAAAAAAACAAAATACATTCGAATTGAGAACCTCCTCCTTTTTTGAAGTCGGTTAAAAAACATTAAAGACGTAGTAGCTTTCTGTTGACATCACTTTACACGGCCATCGACTTACTCCAGAAGCATAATAATTGGACTGTTTTACAAAAACTTTAAACCGACTTCAAAGTACACTAAGAAGTAATCAAATCCTGATCTGATGACAATGGGACCAAACGGGAAGCGTACCCTTTCAAATAAAAATATAATTTTCCAAATCGGTTAATAAATGACGGAGTTATGAGGTAACAAACATAAAAAAAAAAAAAACATTCGAATTGAGAACCTCCTCCTTTTTTGAAGTCGGTTAAAAAACATTTAAGACGTAGTAGCTTTCTGTTGACATCACTTTACACGGCCATCGACTTACTCCAGAAGCATAAAAAAGCCGAGAATTTGGCACTTGCTTAGATCGTTTAAAAGGTTTAATACTAAGGGGACCCTATAAAATGCTGCAGTGACCCGATTCGGCATCTTGAAACATTACTCACACATAGATAAAAGAAGCGGCATGACGTCGGATATCGTCAGCTAAACCACATTTCATTGGTGAAATATTAGATTATTACCCGACGTGACATGGGTGTGGGTAAGACCCATAGATTAACAATGTGGGAATATGATAGCGAAATATATTATGTAATAATACAATAATAAGTTTTAGAACCGTTTGTATGGAAGTGTTGATTATAATACATTTTTTTTTTATTCTGACCATGATAGTTAAAATCTGATTCTATGTTGAAATGGCACTTATGAACGTGATAATTGACTGTAGCACCAGTTGAGAAAACACTAAATCTGAGAAGACTCAAAAAAAAAAATGTCAATCATTTTTATTTTCAATGTAAAATGGGTAATTTTTTCAATGGTCAATAAATTCGTTTCGCCATCGACTGACCCTAAAAAGAGTTATGCCGAAAATTCAATATACATTCTGGTCTCCAGAAGTAAGTTCAATTCCTTTGCTGTTCGCATAAAAAACGAGGGAGCAAAGCGTTAATTATGTCCGTAGAAGGGACATCGACAACGTGTGGGTGGAAATTCTCGCGGCGTCTTGTGGTTCGATGGAGAAATGGGGATGGAGAAACGGGGATAGAGAAACAGGGATGGAGAAACGGTTCCTGTGCATACATTACAAAAAATATCCTATAGAAGACCGATAAACATAAAACCTTACTTACTAGTTTAAATAGAAAACAAATTCGTTGTTAGTACTTATTAGATTAAATTGGAAACAGCGGTTTTGCTATTATCTACTCGTATTAAAGTACGGCAGCTTTGTAAACATTGCTTGATTGAAAATGGAATCAATTTCAATAATGCAATATTTCTATCGATATTGTTGTAATAATGTCACGTACAGAATTCTGAAACTTTAATATAGGAGCATAGCGTTATTTCGCTCAAAGTGCAGCTCGACTGGGGAAGTACCTCCACCTTATAGAAAACCGCAGCCAAATAACTTTATGTTGTGTTCCTGCGCGTGAGTAAGGTCGCTAGAGCTTATTTGAGAGGGGAAGGGTCGGTAACGCGCAAACCATGCGAATGTGGCAAGTGAACTATTCAAAATACAGCGTGAAAATCTTCATCCTCAAGAATTCTTTAAAGACATGTTGTCCGTCAATCATTTGTGTGCATGAACATGTCCCTAAGTCCTGAGTCTGGGTGTAATTATGTATATTAAGTATGTATGTATTTACAAACAAAAAGTAGTATATGTATTATATCAGTTATCTGGTTTCCATAGTACAAGCTCTGCTTAGTTTGGGATCAGATGACCGTGTGTGAGGAATTTCCCAGGATATTTATTTATTTATTATTATTTATTAATCCATAATGCTACCTTGCATGATGAAACGGGACGTATATCCTGTCGATGTCCCTCAGAATAATATTAGTTGTGTAGTGGTGTATCCTGGGCTGCTCGTGAATCCAAATCGGTATCACAAAAGTTGAGTATCTAGCTTTACCCTCGGTTTCGGTCACTTAATGTAAGTACTATATGTCATACTCCAGGACCTTTTCATGAAAATTCTTTAAGCAGTTACGGGGTTGAATGGTGACAAACATACGACAAACTCTCGCATTATTAATAATAGGTAATACGATATAGTAGGTACCTACCTACAGATGAAATAGCAATACAAAACTATTGCCAAATAAAACATAAATAATTCATGAAGAACTGAAATCTCCGGACCTGTTTGGCAAAAAGGGTTGAAGACTTTACCTAGCAATAATAAATTGACCTTCGTTTATTTTTACTTAAATATTGAAATTACTTTTCATCTTTTCAGGTATACTTGAGAAAATGGCCGGCTGAGAGTCTTAGCAGTGAGTGGTCCGGAAAGTCTAAATTGGTAACATGAAAAATAGCTCTTAAGAAGTCAGTTTTTTTTTCTGATGCTGAAGTGGCGTACGCAACCTAAATTTCTAGATGAGTTTTTAACTGTGTTGTGCGTTGTATTCAGACTAAGGTACGGTACGATACGTTGATCTACGTTACTCAATTCTAAATAAAACTGAAATTCTCGTAATTTGCTAACCACCGAGTAAGAATATTAAGAGGACTCAATTCGTCATACTTTTCATACAAAACCCCTGTACTTATTATGGCGTTGTTAAACATTTTTCGTTAGATATTTTGAACAAATTAGTATCTTGTGTACTATATCTAGCCTTGTATCTTGGCGTAATTTAAAAAAAGTGTGAAACAAATTCAGTCAAAGCCTCCGAAAAACAGCGTTTTTGCCTGAACTTTGGCCATATCTAATGTACCTATAAATTGTAAAAGTAAAGAAAACATTAAGATACTAGGCTTGCAAATGTATTGGAGATTCTAAATAACTACCTTTTTTTTCACAAACTTGTAAGATTTTTTCTCAAAAAGTATACTCCTGGAACAAGTTTTATGAATACGAAATCATGATTGACGACCTAGCGAAGCGGCCGCGAGTGATCAGCGGAATTTACCGACTGATAACCGACGGCTCTAATGCTATCTCTCTTTATTCGCAGTCAAACATTACGTTGGATGAATCAACCAGCTTTTAGACTATGCTCGCGTTGAAGTTGCGCCGGCCACAGAGGGTCGCCTTAATAGAGTGATGGCACTGATGGCGTTAACAACATTACCTTGTGCGAAGCGAGCGTGAGCTGTTTGAATATAGATGCATTCCTAGATATGTCGTACACTAGTTGATTTACTGTTGGGAAATATGATGATATGAATTCCTTGTCATTTGTTCTCGGTAAAAAAAACGAT